>JAVTVY010001381.1:0-32338 GCA_036873755.1 Hanleya hanleyi
AGCGCCTCCACTCAAAGTTTCTCAAATTTGGCGATACATATCGCGTGCTGGTAGCAAAATACGAACGTAGCGTGCAAGATCTATGGCGCTACGTTTCGTAACTTGTCTAATTCCGCTTAACCCGGGGCTTAGGGCCGTATGAACTCATGTACTTCAAGATCCTCATGGTACTCATATGAACAGTCACAATCAAAGCGTGACTGAGATACATCATTCTTTAGATGACGACTTTACAACGAATATTATGGATTATGAATACTGATCAGCGATACGGATTTGATATTTTTGGAACATCATGTCATCATTGAAAACTGTTGACCGCTTCTCTCTTGCAGGAAACAAGCCTATGTTTATGTATACTATGATTGTCTTTTTGAATTTGGTGCTAATACTGTTATATGGAATATGGAATAGGTCTTTGGATTATGGACGCGGATATTCTCTAATGGACGACGGCTGGATTATGAATGACGGACTAGACGCTTGTAATTCAGGCACGTTTGAATTCATCTGCAACTGAATTCGGTGGAATGAATTATTTGCTTCGTTGATTTTCGTTCAGATTTCAATTCTCTTAAAAGCTGTCGATCGACAAATCAGTCATTGTCATCAGATATTACCATTTTCACTGAACAGTATGTCAGTGGTTCAGCTAGACCTAATTTGTATGCAGTCATAGGCGACCGTCTTTATAGTAAGTAGAAAAATAATTTCACTACTTCTAGTAATCATTTTATCTACTCAATCTACATGTAGATAAGTCACAGATTGGTGAAGAAGTAGACAAGTAACGCATTATCATTATGATTAACATTGAATAATACTCGGTATCGTATTATAGATCATGCATCATACAAACAAGAGCAACAATTACGTTTCAGAAGTAAGGGAACAACTCACCAACTTTCGCCGAATAAAGATGTTTAACTTATAGAAATGACAATTTGGTATGATGTTTAACTTTACTCCCAAGCAATTCGCATAATTCGCATATATGAAAATATGTTTTGAAAGGAAGAATAATTTAACCCTCTGTGGGAATCGAAACAATGACCCTCCAATCCCTGGAATTGCATTTACTGTTTTAGCTATACCGACTCATTGATAATACTCAAAACCGACTTTATGCGCAACTGGTTTTATAATACAGTAATGACTATTTATAGTATTTAATGAGTTAGACAACCCTGTGAGCGAAAAATACATCATAGTTGTGCAGTTATATTGTGCACTTTCGGGTACAAGAAATTTGGCACATGGCTATTTTGAATGATCCTCTTTCGGAACACAGCCTATCTATCATTCTCGCAAGCCCTTGCTTCGCTGGTATTGATATTCCCGTCCTCTTCGGCGCTCAGAATTCCTTTAGATTAGCAAAATCACTCCCGCAAATGCAATACTTATGTGTCGTGTATCAGCAGACAATAGGCAGAAACATATTGCATTTGACATCATTTTGTCAAGTCAGATCCCATTTCTGCTGGAATTTACTGGTTCTACACTTCACAATCTACGTAACTTTGTCAATCAGATTTACGAATGGAATCACGTCATATATTAGCAGATACTGACCACAAAAGCGACCTTGACCTCGTTGTCAAAAGCTAGGGCCTTGATTTCCTGGACGGTTTTTTAGTTTGATTTTGATGCATATTGACTTTAACTTGGCAGTCATTTTCGAGAATGCAATAATTTGATGTACCAAAAGATAATAACGAGAATTTGACATCGTTCTCTTGGTGAACTAGCTCTGAAAGTTCGCACTTATATCACCTTCGGAATGACTTAGTGACAGACATATTCGCGAACTGAGTATAGGAAGATATCCATAGATGCTGACTAGAAATATTTCTTGTTTGCAGAACTTGATTTTTGAAAAAAAAGAAATTAATAAAATTAGCAACCTTCGAAATCTGGGCCGAACATGTCAGATGAGATGATATTTCCTAAGAAAGAAATAGTTAATCATTTATATAGAAGGAGCAAACCATGTCTTGGTATTGACTTGCTGCATGGAAAAGAGTGCCACGGTATTTAGTTTGCAGATGATAACACACGTAAATGCGGAAACTGAATTAATTATTCTAATCGAATATCAAGACTCTCACAGGTCTCAATTTGAATAGCGAAAAGTGTCATTATGCCTCTTGGACCGTTCGATAAAGCCTTCAGCCCCATTCCATAGTTTCACAGATCAAAGTGATAGACCTGATACTAAATTCATTGAAAATTAACTTTGAAGGAAATATAAATTTTCCATTAACCCTATCTGCCCTGGGGGGGGGGGGGCCATTATGACCCCCCTAGCAAACTTTCTGCGCTACCTCCGGAACAACAAAAAATGGAGAGCTGAAACTCCTTGACTTTGTCGTTTATCATGTTGGGATCATTTTGAACCTATTGGCATAACCCCCTGAGCAGAGGATCATGGGTAAATTCAAGATGGCGGCCACGTGGGGTACCAGCAAAGTTATGTTTTTGTCATATTTCTTCAAAATTTCTGCTTTTCCGCGATGAAAAGTGGGCAAAAACTATTTTATTTCACATCACATTAATATTTACTAATTTATCGTGCAGTTTTTGCGGAGAAATTGCATGCATAAAAAATTCGGAAAATCCGACCGAAAAATCGACCAAAAAATGTCGTTTTTGAAAATGACGTCACTGTGACCTCATCAAGGTGGCCATCTTGGATTTTTTTACATTTTCTGGTAGAGCTTTACCCAGGAGTATAGTGTGGCAAGTTTCAGCTCCCTAGCTCAAGGGATAAGAAAAATAATTAGTGGGGACCATTTCGGCCCCGCCCAGGCCTGGACAGGTCCCAAAAAGCCCAGGCCGGATAGGGTTAAGCAAAGCAAGCGAGAATGAGACTGAAGAGCGTAGATTTTCGCGCTATGACTAAATCCTTGAAATTTATTTGGATTTCCAAATATTTGAAAGCCTTTTTGATTTGCAAAAATCAACGGCTGAACCGAATGTTTTGAAACTTGGCATACACGATACTTTTACCAAGACATCGTCAAAGCGATCATTGTGACTTCGTCTATCAATTCAGTATAGACGGCACGGGCCAGTCAAAATCGTTGGATTTTAAACGGGGAAAGTGAATATATATATGGTATCAGACCTATTACGCAATTCCTACAATTGCGGGTTGGAAGTTGAAAATTACTTGCCGTGGCATGAAAACACTGGCAGATGGCGCTTTTTTCTACAATTACCACTACCTCCGCTGATATTCCTTCCACTGTATTACTGCCACTGCCGCAGGTTTTGACTACAATGTAGTCATTTCTCACTTGTTTCTCTAACCCTTGGGCTGGAATTTTTTTGCTCGAGGGTTAAGTTTCGTTACAGAGGGTTAGCGGAGGGTGTTGGTACATTATTTCTTTTACTTCCAAATGCCTATATTCGTTTTAAGCATATTACTCATTGAGTTTATCGGCATATGGAATTTATCTGCAGTGTTCCAATTTGTGAATGTATTATCCTGTTGCTGTCTCTAAAACTCTTGCTCTTTAATATATCGGAGACATTTGAGGAGATCAAGGTAAACATTCGATTCGTCCAAATGAAGACCCACATGGATATATTCCTCAGTCAGTTTGCTTGAGATATAGCAATGGAAAATTCGAATGGACAGAAAGGTTTCTTTGAAATAGGACATTGAATGCATTAAAAGTCTGGCAAATGTGTGGTTTTCTGCACGACAAAGTTGAAACATTTTATTCACCGTCATTGATGGTGGAAATATATCAATTCTCAGATTGCAGATATGTAAGTACACAAATGCCTCTTTCAGAAATCCAATTCAGGTTATTCGTGATCCTATTGCAAGAAAGTTCGTTCAAGAGCAACGTATGTAACCAGATTGCATTGTAATATTTGGTACATTTAATCCCCTGTCATATCCCTTTATATGTATCAGTATACAGAATGATGAAAAGGGTTGATCATTCCATGCCAGATCTACTACAGACTCATCACGAACCCCCAAATTCTGCCCCCATTCACTTTTCTACCAATTGTATTAGACCTTGGACTAGAGAGCTGAAATGATACAGAATATTTGGGCAAAAGGTGTAATAGTGCAATAATATATGCAGGAGTATAACAATCTGTTTATGGTTTGATTTGAACTCTGAGATCTACACGATCTAATGTTACACCCATGCTCACTCTCTCCTTTAAATAGTTCATTATCGCTGGGGCTAGGGGCTGAAATTTACTACACTGTGTATATGGGCCCAGATCCAAATGTAAATAAATCAAAATGACTGCCAAAATGACGTCAGTGACTTCGTCTTCACGTAAATCAAATTATCGATCTATTTTTCGGCTGAATTTTCTCAAACAAAATAGAATTTTTTTTCGTTATTCTTTAAAAAATACATAAATAAAATAAAGAGTAATAGTTTCATTAAAATAAAATATTGCGGGGTCCTTTTGAGCAAGAAATATAGACAGAAAAGACAAAAACACACTTTCTGACGCCACCTCATGTCACCGACATCTTGGATTTGCCCTTCAGCATATGCATCCAGGATTGAGTAAATAGTCTCAAAATGGCAAAAAAATTACGGAAAAGTCCCAAAGTATCAGCCACATCGCCTGTTTTTTTTTTGCCGGTGTTACAGCGAAATGTTTGACAGAGGAGCTTGATGGGCTTAAATTCAACTCTAGCGGCCATATAATTTTACCAGATTGAATTATGAGCTCATTTTCCTAATCCTCAGGCTGAATTTAGGCGAATTGGATAGCATTTGTAACCGAGTGGGTGGGTCTCTCTAATTAAAGAGATAAGAGAAGCGGCATTGAAGAAATTAACGACAAAATCGGCTCGCACTGTAACAATTTGATACCAAAATGTATTCTGTTGAGGCATATACAATGATCGCCAAATGAGTACATTACGGACAATAATTAAAACAAGTATTCACCACAATAACTTCTATACTCCCAATGAGTATATAATGCTCATGTACTATCAAGGGAAACCATACAACTGCCCCTTACGTGAATACATGTACTGTGTACAAAAGAGGATTACCGTACAGATGTCCGTATTGTGGGAAACACCATACAAGTGTTCAGGTTGTGGAAAACACCATACAAGTGTTCAGGTTGTGGAAAACACCATACAAGTGTTCAGGTTGTGCATACAAAACTGTCAAATATGGTTCAGACAATCACAAATAGTTCAGACTAACAGTACAACGCTTTGCGATGCTACAAATGCTCAAAATGTTGACTCACAGTACGAACAGTGTCGACCCACTGTCATCAGGCCTACTGAATACCAACAAATAGCCTAAGCTAGACAGGATAGACATCGAGCAAAACAGTAAATACAATGAACATAAGTTTTGACAATAAAACACGAGACACATGTAGAGATAACAAAGGAAAAGAATCTTTTCATAGTCTTTACAGGTGCTATGGATAAAACCAAAAGAAGACAGAAAACCAGTAAGAAGACAGTGGTTTCACCCCGGGACACGCTGTCTCTGGTGGAAAGCTGTACAATGCAAGCAAACATTCATGATTAATGCATCCATATTAAAATGTCAATTACAGGAGCGCATAAACATTAATCCATTAGCACAATTAATGATTATGAAATATGCAATAAAGGAATCAAGGTGGTGTGAGACACTATTCAGGGTAGCAAATTACATCATGCTTACAGGTAATTATTCATACAGATTACTAATTAATAAAACAGAAGTAGTACATGTTTACTTCATACACATGGTAAAATTACATTCCATCTGATGACAATCTGGTGTAAAATCTCGATGGTCACATATCATTCGAAAACAGAAGACATCAGTGTGTGCAGTACTTCTCAATAAATGTACATAAGTGTATCAATGTGAAATTGCACATCACATTCATCATGACCACGTTTACCTCATCAGGAAATGGCTACGATCACCATACACAACATCGGGTGATCTCCCCCTCGACAAAACGAAGGTAAGTATATCGTCAAGGAATCGTGGGCAATTGACGTAGTAACATCTTAACAACACGGGTTAGCTGACAACAGAAATATTACTTCATGCCAATATTCAACAATCGAACAGTGTGAGTGTGGTAATATAACACCATATGTACAGTTCGTCGGCCATACATCAATAAAATACTTAACTGACCAATACAATAGTGAGTTATCACCTTCCATTTAGGTTGACATCACAGAGAGAACCAACTGATAGCACAACAGTCTGACGTATATGTTGTGTATGTCTTATATTAGCGGACCTACAATGCTATACGTACTTCATGCATTCTTACAACATGACAAATGCACACCCCTACAGTGCAAATCGCTGGTTTTACTACACAAAACTCATACAACACTAAATTCTTGTCATCAACTAAGGGCTATTAATCTTACCTCAGTGAGAACAATCTATCTCATTATCATGGCCACCAGAATACTTCCTCATCACAGATCTCTGAGGTCAAATGATGTGCACTCTGCCCTGGGCCTCACCGGTGAACAGGAGTTCTACTGCATTACCTCCTAGCAAGACATACAACGCATACATAATTGTAGTTATGTGTTAGATGAACTACGCTGTACACTGCATTTACCCAGCTAAATTACTGATAATCGAGTGAATCTCCGTAGACTTACGTTTACATACAGTACCATAGAACTTTAGAACTTTTTAGAACTTTTTTATTGATACATCAACGCAGTCAGCAGACTGGTAATATAGTCATACAAATAAGAACAACAAGTTGCCAAACATGACAAGATGAATACAAGAGGAATAAAAGCAATATTCACATGACGCAAAGCTGACATAATTCAATAACCTTAGGCCCTATCAATCTGACACATGTATATATACTATTAGCTTGATAATTCAAGACAATGTAGTATCTCACAAACCCAACGACTTGTGACGTGTGTCTTCTCAAAGTGCACAAAGGAAACGTGTATGCGCATGACATGACATAATCTTCTGGTCTGATCAACTAGCTCCGGTGTAGCCTTGTTCTATACTACGTGAGAACAACGTTGTTCTCACGTAGTATACAACAAGGTGTTGTAGAGATAGCTTTATACGCTCGTTAATGTTAATCCCTGGTATAGTGAAATAGATCGTACATGCCAGTCGATTGCCTCATCTGGGTTACTTCTGAGGCAACTGCTCTAAACCGGTTTTGGCCCGAGGCTAGAACTTCAGAAATCTCCGATGCATGCTCTGAGATCGTCAGACTGGGTTGAGATTTAGAACGAACAAGACGCATATATAGAATTCGGGCTGGTTGGAGGGAAGATTTTAATGGGGGATATTTTAGGCCTATATTGTGCTAGATGTTGCTAGGCGGGGCGTACCTATTTCTACGACATCAGGCGTCAGTTTATCAAATTAATTTGTAACGGTTGAGAATTTACGCCTTTGAACCAGACTGCGAAAAATCTCGGTAAACAAACGCGGACTGGAAGTCGGCCATTTGTCCTCTCACTTCGCGTTCCCCACCTTCCCTGTTTTCTTGGCCGGCTTTGCACAGGTTGAGTGTATGTATAATTGTTTTACCGGGAGTCGGTTATCCTGATATTGGGTTATTCTGGTCGCGATAATTCTGTATAAATCTTGTCACGGCTTGCAGGCTGTTGATTGTGTTAGACAGGTATTTTTGTCTCGGCCGATAGGCTAGCTACGTGATAGTGAAATTTGGTTTTCTGATCACATCGGTCTGTGTGACATACATGTAGGGGTCGGGTAGCCGTTTTCCCCGTCTTTTGTCATGAAACTAGTCGTGTGTTCAATTCAGTCCGTGTTATTAAATATATTCCTGGTATTTAGCCAGTTGAACTAGTCAACAGTTCTTGGAAATAGTGGATTTACTCAATTCATTGATGGCATTTGGTGTCGTCGTGTATACAGCATTATTGTCCTGTGATAAACGTGAAGTGTTCTTAGTAGTAGCATTTTGGCCGTTCGTGGTCAATAGATTGGTAACAACCGGATAAACTGACTCGGTGATATTGAATAATTTGAGCCTGTCAGGGTTATACAATTTTCAAATATTTTTACTGGGTTATCATATAGAGCTAGTATATCGGGGAGAATCAAATTTTTATGGAAAGTTTTTTGTCCATTGTCACTCCAGGTGTTACTGTGTGGTGTTGTCTATGTGTTTCTGTACGATTGAATTGTATTGTTTCTGAGATTGACTTTTGTGTGAGATTTCTGCTATGTGTTATTATTGATGGGTCTTTGGATTGGGATTGAAGATTTTGCCAACCTTTATGAGAAATCGGTAGTTGGAATGCAATTGTGCGTTGGAATACGATAGTAAATGCTCAGATTGTTCGCGGGTCAATGTGGCTTTGTCTTCTGCTAACGTTTTTCCCATCCTGATAAAGGGAAACCCGTTTTTTCTTTGTGTTTCAAGATATATTTTTTTTTGAATGGTGGTCCCTAATTTGCGTAGTTCCATTTATGTGGTGGTATTCGTGATATTCCAATTTGTCGGCTGTCAACTGATCGGCTAAATAATATATATATATTGCCTACATTTTGGTTGTACAATACATGATTCTGATTGCTCAGTTGACAACTTGGGGCATTATCAGTCATGCGCGCCACATTCATGGCGATACCATGGTGTTGTCGTTGCCATATATTATAGTATTCATGGCGAAGCCATGGTGTTGTCACTGCGACAATAGTAATCCGATTTCCTTCAATCCTTTTGAATTGAGTTAATAATTTATATATCCTGTCTGTTTTCTCCCTTCTCTTGGATCAGTTTAGTAAATTAAGCTATGAAATTTAATTGAATGGGAACTTGCCTATGTTCATCCTTGAGGGGTCTGAATGATAGACTGGAGGTTGCTCATGATGTTGAGCGAGTTAGTTAAAATTTTGATGCAGGTTACCATCTCGAGACAGGCTATTTCCTGTCTGTATTTCAATTCGGAGGCATTAACTCCTCGATGTGGTCGAGTTTAAAATCTAGTTTGTATTCTGTGTTGTATTCCTCCAGGCACGGGAAACTGTGTTAATTTAAGATTTATTTATGTTGAACACACGCCTTATTCATGATTAGCCGTAAATTGAAATAGTGCAAGATTAACAGAGAAGATGTAACAACGTGTTGACTGTGTGGAAACGCGTGTTGCACTTGTTCTGGAGATGGGTCTTGTTCTCTTTCTTTTTCGCTAATAGATATGGCTGATTATTCAAACTAGAACACGTTGACTGCGGTAACACGCGTGCATTAGGTTCAATTAAGAGTTTCATTATTTTGAGCATGCATATGTTTAAATATTTTTTCATTCACTGAATTTGAGTAGTTGACACTGCTTTTCATTTTTCGTGTCCAATTTGGTGTTCCCTAGGGGACATAACGAGGTACACGGTCTTCTGCTTTAATGAGTTTCTGGAGTGGAAACTGAGTGTGAGGAGTTGACACTGCTATTTATTTTGGTGTAAGATTTGTTGTTTTGTAGTGGACATACCAATGTGGGCTGTCTTCAGTTGCTTTAGTGAGTTTCTAGAAGGAACTCACTGAAAGTCTTAGATATATTTGAATTTATTTGACTAGATTTTGATTGGGTATTCCTTTTTTTTTTACTTGTTTGCGTATACCGTATATCATTCCACTAAAACATGGCAGATTTGGGGCCCATTGATGTGTCAGTGGCTACAGAGGAAGCACTGCAAAAATTGAAAGGGGTGGGGAGTAGTCGAAGTGCGCCTGTGGTAGCCTTGCAGGAAGAGGGCAGGTTGGTTAATTTTAAGCATTTTATGCAGGCGACTCAGTTTAGTGCCGCTCATATAGCCGATCTAGTGCTAGAGGGGCAGATTATAGGTTTAGACTTGTCGGGAAGTCCGGAATACATTAATGCTTTGGTTGACCGTCGTTTTGAAGAAATCATTGGATCATGGAAAGTTGAAATAACGGCTCGAGTAGATGCATTGGATGTAGAAATGGGCCAGTTACATGACGATGTCAAGGCATACGAGCTCCAGATAGGCCAGTTGGATGAGAAAATAGTGGTACAATGTCAACAACTAGGTCAACAAGTAGGACAAGTGGAAACTAAAGTAGGACAAGTGGAAACTAAAGTAGGTCAAGTTGGTGGTAAGTTGAAGCAAGTTGATGATAAGATGGAACAAGTAGGTTTAGATATGAGGACTGTTGTTACATTGCTTAGCGCTCCAAGCAGGGAGGGGTCAGAGATTTCATCACATGCGACGTCTGAACAGACAACGGGGGACGCTGGTCAGGCGGACCCAACTCCTGTTGTTCTGAATAATAGACCTGAACAATTGATTGAGGGTGAGGGAGAGACTGCAAATCAGTTGAATGCAGCCCCTGTTCAACAAAATGAACCACATGTTCAAGTGAATGCATCAGCTGCACTTCCCGACCCCCCATGTCCAATAGATCTAAATGGAACAACAGGACTGGACGCTGGTCTGGCGTTTCCAGACGACACTAGGGATGTCAATCAGTTACCGCCCAGTGGCCACACTTCAGCTCCGAACTTCCAATGCCCAGTAAATAGGAATGAGTTGTTTTTAGACAATGCTATGGTAGAGGGACAATATCTCCAAGGGGATATAGATAATGGGAATCTGGCCGATGTGTCCGCTACTGATACCGAGGGGTTAGTTGAGGCCTCTCCTAGTAAATGTAACGAATGCTCGTCCAGATCCAGATCAACTGACATGTATCCCAAGAACGCCACCGTAGCCAAAGTCCCCGGCTTCCCAAAACTTTAGTATTTTCAGGAATCAGAGGGGACTGGGTTCCATTTAGGGTTAAGTTTGAGTTGGAAGCTAAAAGTAGAAAGTGGGACAAAGACCAGTGTCTTAAGAAATTAACGGACTGTATTCATGGCGATGCCATGGTGTTTTACAGCTATCAATCAGAGGCAGTCAAGACCTCATTTGATATGCTCCTCAAAGCAATGGAATGCCATTATGATAGTAGGGAACCTCCGCGTGTAGTTAGGCAGCGGTTGCAGGCGGAAGTGCAGGGTTCCGAGGATACTTTAGAGGACTTTGCTTTTAGATGCGCTAGGTTGGCAAGGGACGGGTATCCGAATGCACCGGAAGAGATTATTGAGTCAGTAGCGGTGGAACATTTTCTCAGGGGATGCAGGGAAATACGGGCTGTGAGATTTGCTATGGAAAAGAGCCCCACAACAATCTCGGAAGCCTTGAGTTATGTGAACTCCTCACGATATAATCTGAGAGACTTGAGTTTTCAGACGGTTACATGTAGGACTGTTAATGTTGATTCAGTGGGGGAGACTTTTCCTGATGCTTGTAAGGCAGAAGGGGAAGGGATAAATATCAGGTCCCCTCGCCGTCGGTCATCGCGACCCTTCCGTCCACCACGACTCTGTTACTCGTGCCGTAAACCCGGTCACATAAGCCGTTTTCGTCCTGTTAGACGTGGTTTAGATGGGTGGGCTGAATTAGCAGCTGCAAATGGCGGTGTGGGGTCGTCCACGGGAGACGAGGCAGGTGTTACTGAACTTACTGCAGCAGTCAGAGATGTTACTCTGTCTCGTTCCCAGGGGTGGGCGATGTCCATTCCAGTTAAGGTTGGGTCTGTGCCGGTGACTGCCGTGGTAGACACGGCCGCCCAAGTCACCGTCATGAGTGAACATCTATTTGCTAGGTTGGGTCTTCATGGGTTGTCGTCTTCGCCTATTCGGTTGACTGGTGCATTTCGAGGAATGACCAGTATGGGAATGCTAGTTCGGCAGGTCCCATTGTCCATCTCCGATTTTCACTGTACTGGAAATATAGTGGTGGCACCCTTGGTTGACGACCTGTTGCTAGGCTTCGATTTCCTATCAGCCTATGGATGTGTTGTAGATTTTAGGGATAAAACCTTGGTTATTGGAGACACCAAGGCTTTTGCAGTTTGAATTTTTATGGAATGGTGACTTGTCCAATGTGGGCTCCATTTCGCTCTGCCAGTAACTGATAAATGGTGAAGTTAGTTGATGGGCCATTGGTGACGCATTTTGTGTATGCGTCTGAAGCGATGTAGTATAGTGTCAGCTTGGTGGAGATATATGGTTGTGTACCATCATGTGTATGCAGTGATGGATATATTGTATTTGGTTTTGATTTTCTATGTGAAATTATCCTATTTGGGGGTTGATTTGATTTTGATGTACAGGATGTTTGTTTGAGGCATTGTGGAATTCAAGAAAAAAAAATATATAATTCTAGACCCAAATCGTTCGTGATGTGTTCTGTAATGTAATGTGTATTTTGGAACTATTGGTGTGTGTTGGAGAACTCTGGTGTGTAGTCGGAAGTTGGATGTTGTTTGGAAATTGTGATGTGGGCTGCGGCGCTATACGTGTAGTGTGTTATGGAAGTATATGATGCGTTGTGATGAACTAGGTGTTTATGTAATCTGTGTGAGGGAACCGGGTGCTGGACGCCTGGGTTCGATGGTTGCTGTGTGATTAGATGAGTTCTGTGTGTGAAGATTCTGTGTGGTAGATATACGCGTCTCTATGTGACTTTTGTTTGAGATTGTATAACTGTGTGTTTTTTGTGGGGTTTTCGGTGTGTGTTAAGCTATGTGGCACGTTCATGGAAGTTTATGTGGTGAAGTTAATAAATGGAGTGACATGAAGATATATTTTGAGAATCTGTAGTGCGGGTGGTCATGTCGGAGACCTGGGGTTGAGGAAGACGTAGGATTCCTATTCATCCCATGTCTTCACCATGGACCCATGGTGAGAGTTGTCTATCCGCCATCTTGCTCTGTGTGTTATGATTTATTGTGAATCCGGTGGGGCAGGATAGCTACCACTCGGAGTGAATACATGCGTCATTATTTGATTATAGTCTCAACCCTGTTCTAGTTATGAGCTCAACGATTTTGTGAGTGTGAGCTTGATATCTGTGGAGGTGTAGCAATTATGTTTCCTCTGCAAACATTCTCTCTGGTTGGTAGCCGTTTGCGAGAGCGTATGTACATTAGGATCAGTGGCGTGTAGTGCGCACACACGTTTCTGACTCTTCGTGCGCGTACGCCCTGGAAGGGCCCTTCCACTCGAAATTGTTGGCTGCTGACGAATGCGAGCCTTGAAATTATTAGGGGAGGGAGAATGGGGAGCTCAATATAGTCTGGACAGCTAGTAGAGGCTTGTTCCAGTAGTGGATTGTATGACGGATTGGTGCTTATTGCGGCCATGTAGCTGGTAGGCTGGCCTACCAATTTATAGTCTAGATACCAGTCCTGGTTTGGATAATGTTCTCGTATTTATTGCGGCCATGTAGCTGGTAGGCTGGCCTGCAGAGTATATTTTTAAGAATTAAAGTGAGCAGTCCCATGCGGCCGATTGTATTTATTTGGGCCGTAAAGCTGGTAGGCTGGCCCGCTGATTATATTTTTGAGAAATAAAGTGATCGGTCCCATGAGACTGACCATTTGAACGAGATTTTTAGTGGGTTTGGATGTAATTATAGACAGTCTGGTAATAAGACTGCACTAGTGGGATGGTTTACCATTTTATTGAAGTTGGGTATTTTTAGAGAGCAGTGTACTTTTGTACACTGCATGTTACGGATTTTGACACGTGATATAACATGGAGAATTCACGTCTTTGTCTCGCGTTTTAGTAATTATTGGCAGCGCTAGAACAGTGGTTGCTTGCGACAGGAAGGGTTCTAGCTAGGCGAAGTAAGACTCTCGCCAAAAAGAAAACGGTGAGGGGTGTTGTAGAGATAGCTTTATACGCTCGTTAATGTTAATCCCTGGTATAGTGAAATAGATCGTACATGCCAGTCGATTGCCTCATCCGGGTTACTTCCGAGGCAACTGCTCTAGACTGGGTTGAGATTTAGAACGAACAAGACGCATATATAGAATTCGGGCTGGTTGGAGGGAAGATTTTAATGGGGGATATTTTAGGCCTATATCGTGCTAGGTGTTGCTAGGCGGGGCGCACTTATTTCTACACCGGAGCTACTGATCATCATGACCAGTCCTGTCGCTAAACATCGCTATCTCTTACAAAAGATCAATCTATGAATCGAATACAGATGTCCCTTAGAAACGTTAACAACTACTATTACTTACACAAAACGCTGTTTCGGTCAAATCTCTCTTGATCTACCACAAATTCTGTTTGTGTTCTCTCATTTCCAACACTGACAAAACCGTACCTTCGACCTGGCAGAAACGCGCTACAGCGCAACAATGAACAAGGGAGACAACTACTAGTATTAGAGCCTTAAGGTTAAGGGGGATGGGCCATACAAAATCATTATTGTCTACGTTTGATGAACCCATACAGAAACGGACAACAAATTTCACCCTTCCACACATTCAACTGTAAGTCAGATATTTTTGGAGTAATTTTAACGATAATCTCATTCCGGGGAATTCTCACGGCAGCCATCTTGGAAAAATGGCTGCCGTAATGAACTCATGACCTCTCAGTTAACCTATGTTCTTGACCTTGAACTTGACCTCGAATTTAAATAAAATAGCATACCTATTCGGAATGAGTATAATAATTTTCAAAGTTCACGTCAATGTCGAAGTCGATGTCGTTGTTCAAGGCAAAGATCACGGGGTCCTCACATATCGAAAGGCTAAGGTCATCCGCCTATATCTTGTGATCTTCCGACAAGTTGAAGGTCATGCGCGTGGGAAAGCCGTGGACGGCGGCGTGCGTCGCACGAACACGCTCCGCTACACTCTCAATCAAGCGTTTAGGGCCTAAACGTTAGCCTAAACACATCCCCGAGGTTCGTTTTGAACACGCGTTTATATCTAAACGCGTTTAGAATTTGAAGTGTTTATGTGATGAATGTTTAGATTACCTAAATGTTTAGGTAACGCGGCGTTTAGAATAGCATGTGTTTAGGCTTCTAAGTGTTTAGATAAGGCTTTCTTGTGAGCGAACCTATATTATCCAAAATAAAAATGTGCTGTCTGGAAACATATTTTGCAGTGACTGGTTTTGTATATATAATATATCCAAAGATTCGCTGTGTGATATTCGTTCGTTATTCCATATTTTCATGCTCAATAAGAATATGTATAATAAATAATATTCACTGCACCCTCTCAAAAGTATTCAATATTGCAGCAACAGGATATAATTACAAAAATCTGAACCTTCCCCTACAACAATGAGAGTAGCAAATATAGTAACTTAGTAAGGAAATGTTTTCTTTATTTCTATTTAATGTTTGTGAATTGTTTTAATGTGAACAAATATTAAAATATTAGTTCGATCATAACATCTTTACTATTCTCCTCAGATCGGTAAAGATAATCCCAGTGAATTTTGCTAACAAAATCACATGTTGCTGCAATATGGACTTCTTGAGACAAGACGGTGACTATATGGTTTTAGATAAATATAATCCATACCACACGGAAATATGGTGCATAGAAAGTCCATATCATAACCTAACGCAATACACTGCAAACAGGTTTTTTATTTTGCACATTTTTATTTTGGAGAAAATTTTGTCGACTCGATCTGAAGGTACGAGGTGTTCAGGCCAGAACAAGACTACACCTGCTAAGATCCCGTGGGTCCGCTAAGGAGAGAGTGGGAGAATTTTAATGTCGATTTCAACAATTTTAGATGTGCAAAAAGAGTAAAGGGTACGGTGACTGTTCACAAACAAGGATACACAAAATGCTCCATTCAAGGGAGGCAACCAACACAGTTTTCGGGGTTTCGTCATGAGTAAGGCAGAACCCGATAAAATTTCCAGTGATATACATCTTAAGTCTCATTTAATTTTCGAATCCAGTAATTCTTACAGCCGATTCAATCCAACATCTTGTGAGATGTGGCCACCAAAAGTGCGAGTAAATAAGTCAAACAAAACAACTTTACTGTTCAAACATAATAGAAACTATATTCTCAACTTGCAGTTTTCAGTTTTGTAAAGACATGCTCAGAGAATTTTCTGCATGGTTCCCATCTGACAACTTACATTTTCATAAGATATATCTAGCCAAAACATGTTCTCAGAATATTTCTATTTTCAACACACCAGGCATATGGGCAAATAACAGTGTTTATGATGCAGCAACTGGTTTTGCTTTGTTTTCTTTCAGTAAAGCCCCAACAATAAACTAATATTTTAAAAACAGTACATGTATTATAATTTCCTTGACTTTTCCCATCAGAAATTTTTTTTGATAGATCTAGACCATTTTAAGAATCAGGTGCGAATTTCCCTTCAAATAGGTTGAACACATGTCCAAGTAACATTCACTGAAATTTCGTCAAAGTTGGCACAGTAATAGCCGATAACGAGTCAGAACCAGAAATTGAGCATAACTTTAGCATAAAATACACTTTCATTCCAATATCAATGGGGAAAACTAGAGCAAGTAAACAGTAATATAATTTCTTGACTGGAAGATATTTTTGGGCAAAAAACAGCGTTTATGGGGCAGCAACAGGTTTTGCTTTGTTTTTTTTTTTAGTAAAGCCCCAACAATAAACTAATATTTTAAAACGGTAGTATAATTTTCTTGAATACCCATCAGAAGATCCTTTTGATAGATCTAGACCATTTTAAGAATCATATTTTGGTGCGAATTTCGCTTCAAATAGGCTGAACACCTTTATGTCCAAGTAACATTCACTGAAAATAGCCGATAACGAGTCTGAGCCAGAAATTAAGCGTTACTTTAGCAGAAAATACATTTCCTCTCCAATATCATTGGAGAAAAATAGAACAAGTAAACAGTAGTATAATTTTCTTAACTACACATCAGAAGATCTTTTTGACAGATCTAGACCATTTCAAGAAATATCTATAGGTGCGAATTTGGCTTCAAAATAGCTGAACACCTTTATGTCCGAGTAACATTCACTGAAAACTGCATCAAGGTTGGCGCAGTAATAGCCAATAACGAGTCTGAACAAGAAATTGAGCGTAACTTTAGCAGAAAATACACTTCCACTCCAATATCAATGGGGAAAACTAGAGCAAGTAATTTACATGCAGAGAAACTAAGATAATTATGTGTGAGCTTATACAACCACAACTGTGGAGTGCAGTGCTGCTTCCACCAACTTATAACTCATTTAACAGTTCTGTGTATTTCTTTTCAAAGTGACTGAATGCAGTGGATTTGTCATATGGAGAAATATCCCCCAATAAATATCTTTGAACAAACCCTAACAGCTGATATTGTTTTGGATAGCTCAGATCTCAGGCATAATACGATTTGACCACTGAGGTAAAAAAATATTTCAGAGTTTTATATTAGCCCACTCAGGGTTCCATCCTCGTGTCTTATCACTAATAATCTTGGTGGATGTTTGTCCTTAGATGTGGCATCCAAATTCTTGGCCTGTGAGGAAAAAAATTTGAACACATATTAATACGAAGCTGCACATCTGAAAACCCCTCGGCTTTGGGATAACTCTTGACTAGTTTCGACTAGTTTCGATTTTCGAGGCCTGACTATTTTCGATTCTCAATGAACAATCCCCAAAAGAGAATTCTCACGCATTGAATGAAATTGCAGTTTAAGGGCCACTTCCCGTACGGATTTCGCAGCCCATCAATTCAATGTTTTATTTTAATTACACGTTACATTTCTTAGTTTGTTGAAGATGTCCTCACACATTAATTCAATGTCAGTTTATATAGTTTATACTTGGTGTAAGAATGACGAGACAAAAGCCTACGTGTACACAGCGTGTTCGAGACCAACAATGCATATTGAAGTGGCCCTTTGGAGGTACAAAAGCCTCAACTACTCACTCTCATAGCAAGTAACAACCCTTTATAGTGTTGCTCGATGCAGGTGATGTGTGTTAAGTTTCAAATTCAACAGTCAAGAACAAGAAATTTAGATCATCAGTGATTTTGCATGAATTAAAGATGGTAGTCAAGGTTTGTTTCATGTATTGATGAAGTAGAACAACTTTCGTACTGAGCCGTTGTATGGTGGATCATCAGTGATTTTGCATAAATTACAAATGGCCAACAAGGTTTCTGCCCAAATTCAGAAAAACTGGTTTGGAATTTCACTGAAAGTCTCTTGATGTGTCGATGTATACCAACTTTCACAATGAACAGTGGAATGGTATCAGAGATATGGATCATTATCAATTTTGCAAAAATTAAAGCCCAATCGGATCCCAATACAATAGTCTTCTGGCTCCCAGTCAAATCATGTTGCAGATAGCTTACTCGCGTACAAAGTACCGGACATACGGATGGACTTGATGACAACAATACCCCTAGGCCAAGATTGGTCAAGGGGTAATAAAAATGGGTTCTTTCAGAATAGCACGGCTCAGTAGGGGACTACATGTCCCCAGGGAACCATTCAACTAAGGACCAAGTACATTGCACGCACATTGCACCTGATTGACGATATCATACACGACAGACTGAAGGAGTTATCACTGGTTCAACATAATCTCTCAGGTTAAAAGATAGTGTAAAGAGATAAAAGACTCCCCAGTGTTGAAGGGGGGTGTTCGCATCTCTCCCACCCCCCCGCAGACCGAGTTCCGCTGCCAGAACAAAGTAGGGAAGAGATGATGGTATGAACTCACCTCCTGAACAGCTAGGGCTTCTGGAAGAGATTTCTTGTTTCTCGGTCCAAATTTGACATGGTCCTGAAGTTTGAGGAAAATATACAGTTGTTCCCCTTCGTTCTGGAAATAGGCCAATGGAACATGAACTACAATGCAGCAGTGCTTCACCAAGAGTCCAGTATGGCTTCAAATATACCTATGCTACATCCTGAAAGTTATTAACTCAAGTGATACTCAGTTCCATTTGCTCAAATCAAGATTTTTCGACTGAATTTCACTTTTGGCGTGATGCCCTCGAGTGTAAGACACAGAAGCTATCGCTTGCCTCTCCTCGGGAGGCCTGAATGTAAGAAATTGAACTGGAATATCATGGTGCCCATACCCATTTCGACTGTTTACAGGTATCAAAATGGCTCTGGATATGTTGAGATAGCTTACAGTATAAGTGGTCAGATAGGAAGAAATTTGATAATACTTTTATAGCTGGGAATACTAAATATGTTGGCATTAAAGTATAAAATATAGATACTCTAATATGAAGTCATTCATAAATATTGCATTTCGCTCTGTCATACTAGGATGAAACTAACAGGCAGCAGGCTAAGACTTTCCTTGTAATTTCTCTACTTGGAACATTGACTGTCACTTCTTCTGCCTGCCTACTTCTATAGCTTCCACCTGCTACTTCAAAACAGTGACATCCCTGCCTACATGTAGAATGCATATTACCAAAAGTTACCTGAGGATCATCCATGGTGAGATTCAGTGCTTTCCCAATTTTCTTAACTACTGTTTCGAAATCATCAACCTCCTGCCTATTGGACTTTGCTAACAGCTCTGCACACTCTTTGTCAATCTTGAAAAGCAAATTGATAAGAATAATAAAATAATGTAAGAATAATAAAATAATGTGGGATTGAAGAGCAGCAGCACCCTGGTTATATTTGTTACTGTGAAATTAAGATGTACTCTATATTGAAGACATATTCACCCTATTGAAAATTTCTCATGCACAGTTGGGTTTCCTTTCTATTCGTAACAAAACAAATATATTCTGCATCTGGAGATCATTTTTTCTTTATGGAATTTAAAGTTTGAAATTAGTCTTGCTGGAACAACTGTTGCCGGCACCATATGGTGAAATCTTCCCACCAGTGTTCAATTCTTGTGTGACAGGCTGCATCGGTTCAACCTGGAGGCCTAGGAAACCCAAAATGAAAGACGCATAACCGAATATTCGTTCGCCTAAATTATGGCCCAAACTCTGTGTCAAGATGACATAATTTAATAATAATTTCCTGTTCTAACCTGAAAATCATTTCCGATCGAAGCATGGGCTGTACTTACGAGCGATTCGATGCTAACTTCACAAACAAGAGCCCCAGTCGAGGGGAGATAACTGAACCCGAAACCCATGTGCGTTTTCATACACTCTCTGAAACTTGGATGATATACAGCCCAGGTGAATATACCGCTGTGTGGGATTATATGAACAGGGTAAAAGTTTCTCAACTTCCTCTCACCTGACTGCGCGTTCTGTCCTGGTTATGGGGCCCTAACCAAGACGCAATACCATAAGTGTACGGCCCGGAACCTGCACGATGCCGACAGATGAAAACGAAAGTGAATGACGGATAAACTTTACGTTCAACTGTTTCAAGATTAAAACGTGTATATGGGAATTTAATTTGAGATAATATTTTAGAAATAGAGGGCACAATTCCAATGATAAAAGTCTGCCAGTCACACAAAATTGGACTCTCTACGCAACACGTGTTAATGACGAAAATTGGTCACCGGGTAATGATTTTTCTTTGCCAGCGGCAAGGGCACCGGAAGCCAACGGCAGCGTCCGATATTGAGAGGGGCTAGATTAGGGCCGGCTATGGGAACGAGATTATTATCACATGCAAACTCAATATGTCGGCGTAGATAGCAACAGCACTTTTCATTGAATGAACTCCAGTCAAAAACCAATGCCTAACCACAACAAAACTCATTGGCATAACCTATCTGCTTAACCTATTTGGATAACCTATAGGTTATGCAGTTCAGAAATGGGGGAACGAACTATGGGTTACCTAGGATCAATTTTACATAACCTATTGTCAGGTTAAGTAAACTTTTCAAATTTTAGGGCCTGTGGTCAGCATTTCTGTGAACTGAAAATCACCTCGAAATATAAATTTTTGTGTAGCGAGACATTGATCTCACCATCGACATATTAACCCCATAAACTATAGGCTTCTTCAAGCCGCCTCAGATTACACATTACTTACGTATCGCATTTGCTTGAGAATTGGCCATGTCAGTATAATGTCTTTCACAGATCCATCTGACAGGGAAGAAATCCTCTTCCTTCGTTCATCCAATGAGACTTTTTGCAAGGTCATCAATTTTGCAGCATCCTGCATTTCGTCTGGTTTAGACATTTCATTCTGTATTTCAGTTTGACGTACACTTCTCATAACTCAAAATTTCATCTGTGAACACAAACCAGAGGACATCAATAAATGGGTTAGCAGGGCTCGTCATGAGAGGCGAGTGATCCCTCTCCCTCCTTTCGCCTCCACTCGGCTAAACATGTACTGGAGAAGAGCTGTTACTCAATCGCTTAATAAAATGAGCTTCTTCAATAACATGCAGTTTATGATTGTTATAACTACCCAAAACTCGCCACAGACATTTTTTAAGCAACTGATCACTCTCTGTTATTCTCCTCATGACGAGCACAGGTTAGTCAATATTCTGTCCCAGTCATGTTATTACCATGGGCGTCACCAGGGAGTCTTGTTCAATACAGCGAAATAACGGTTTTGGCATTGAGAACCTAATGAAATTGAGAGATGATCCTGCTTTATCACTTGACCCAAGTTTCATGAAATTCTCTCAAGTACGGTAACGTGCCTAATAATTCAATCACTTTTGGACCACTCTCAACATTAAATAAAAAACTTTAGACTGAAGGACATTGAACAATCAGGGCTGAATGTAGGCATAATACTCCCTGGAATTGACTTCTAAAGTGTCCTTTTTAAGTGATCGAATTATTGGAAACGTTACCGTAGTTCTTCAGATAGCTTGCTGACAAGATCATGTGTATACATGAACATGAATACATGAACAACCTGAGGGACGCAAGGATGCCTGGCAAAATGAATTGGCGACGATAGCCCAAAACCTAATGAAATCGACAGACCCTACTGCTGAAAACTGGGTAAACTATTCAGCATAATTTGTATTGAACATGGATGCATAGTAACCTTGCTGGTCACTGGGTAAAGAAAATGTGTTTTCGATTTAGAAGTCATATCTGTAGTGCTAATTAAGAATCCACCTTATCACCCTGGCCCAAGGGCACTATGTATTTTATTATTCTGAATGTCTCTACAAAACATCAGGGGAACGAAGCGCTGAGTCCAAGTCGGTCTTGAAGAATAATAATATGTATTATTATCCCTTAACCTCAATAGTAGCATTTCCATTAGTGAATTTACGAGGGTGTAAAAATCCGTACACCCGGATCTTTCCAGGTCAGTGTCTGACCGATCCGACCTATCACCATACTCTGGTATATTGATCCACGTAGGACGGTGTGACCGGTCGGTACCTTGAACGGAAGAGCTCCCAGGGGGTAAAAATAAATTATCCACGTGCAAAAACAGACATGGCTTTATCATGTTTGTGGGCTGATTTATGAAATGAAGGTTTTCTCGAATTTACAATGCAGGATTAAAACCCACAGGGACGTGCACTGGTCTTTCAGCACCATCCTCGTTTTCAAATGGGCAAATCGTGATGGGATATCTTATGGCAGCCCATCATTCTGCTTTGACATCCACATGTGGTAATGTTGTTGAGATCCAAGCGTTGTATGTAGGAAAGATTACCGTCCACAAACCAGTCGGGGCCCCAGAAGAGGAGCACCACCAGCCAGACGTGGACGGAGAGACACCCCAATGATTCTCAAACTCATACACGTTCTCATAGAGTAAACACAAACCCGAACTTGAACTCTAACACAATCGGTTCTCGTAATTATACTCCAAATCCTGTACTTAATATAGGGGCGCCACCAATCTGCAACTTATCAATCTGAGTTTGTTATTAATTTATCTGATCGAGAACTCACCGCAGGCGAGATCTCGGTCCTTCGTTTTGGCCTTAACTTCAGCCCAACCGTTCAGGAACCTGAAGTTAAAGCCATCAGGGATGGTCTGGAAAGTTATTTCCGCAGACTCAAACTGCAACTACATTTCTCACTTCCCGACCCAGGCTACACACCAGCCATGGTCGACGATCTTACCCGCAAGTTCAAACCTAAAAGCACATGGGAACCGCCCAACACGGAAATGAATGGTCACTACTCCAGGCATCCGACCAATGTCGTGATATCTTCCAAGACCCACCACTCTTGGCTTTCCGTCGCAACCCGAATATTCAGGACATGCTAGTCCAGGCCAGGATCCAATATCCCCCACTACATCGAGGCAGACAAGGCATGAGTTACCATAACCTCATCACGCCCTGTACTTACAAGAACTGCCTCTACTGCCCAAAACTGAGCAATAGTCGCTCCTTCCGGAGTAGCCACACAACACTCCGTTATCGCACAAACTTGATAGCGAACTGCGGCACCCGCAACATTGTTTACCTGATTACGTGCACCAAATGCTCCAAACAATATGTTGGAGAAGCCAAACGTACGTTCCACGAACGCATACGTGAACACTACAATGACACACGCAAACACAGCCCAAATCTCGCTCCCAGACACTTCTGGTCGGCTGGACACTCGGTGGCAAACATCAGTTATCACATCATTGTGGTTCTCACGTCGGATCCAGACACAGACATCAGCAACAAACGTCTTCAGGAACGTGAACGGTACTGGATCTATCAACTACACACCAAAGCTCCTATCGGCCTGAATGAAAAGGATTAACTACATCTTGCTTTTCCTCCTTTATTAGAGATCCAAGCTTTGTGGTTGCTTATTTTCTTTTGTGGCAGTCTTGTTTTATTTTGGACACAAAGATGTAGATGTTTTAAAGGACGGATTAAATAAAGTTTAGGCTTTCTGAAAACATATTTTTAGCGGGATTTCAATCAAGACACAGCTTACTTCAAAAAGACAGTCCATAACAAAATCCTCCTGCATGCATTAATCTAAACATACAATGCCGACAACAGAGTGAAACAAATGAAAGCCATTAAGTCAATTGGCAAAACTAAAAAGCCAGAAACGAAATTACTTGCCTTCTTGAATAATGGCGAACTGATATGTTCGGCGGCTTTTCTTACTCGACTTTGTCTGAAGTTCGGACTTTCGATTCCGCTTCCACCGAATATGCCGGATTTTTTGGGATAGCTTTTTTGTGAAGTGGGTCTGCAAGAAAATAAATCTTATCAATAAATGAAACATAGCAGCATCAATTTGATGCTGGTACATGAATACAAAATGAAGGCATTTAATTCCTATTTCACTTCACTGGAAAGAATATCTACAATCTAAACTTCTTCAAATTAGATTTACATGCATTTCTTACATAAATTGCACTCCACCCACCCAAACCGCATGTACTTTCGATTGAAAAGTCCTTACCCATGGATCAGTCCCTTGAAAATTCAGGGGTACTTCTCGTACATTCGTCTGCCAAATTCATCGTAGTCATCATGACATTTAAAGTTGACGTATCTCAGTATGTGATATGCACTCTCCTCTATTAACTTCTATTTACACGGTTGTCGCCTAGAGCACCTGCCACTTGATTTGAAAAAGTAGGGAGAGGCAAATTCAATGCAGTTTTTTCCCCTTCTGTTGAAAGATTTGGTTCATCAGGCATGTCTGGTGGCATTCCTTCTGTTGAAAGATTTGGTTCATCCGGCATGTCTGGTGGCACCTCAATGACCAAAGAATCGCCCTGGGGGTCGGCCTGTGGAACACTGCTTGATGGATGGACAGTGACATTTGTTTCTTCCGATTTCGGCATCATCATCATCACTTTGCGGGCAAGGCCTATTTTGCCAGGGAACATAGCTCGTATGTCCGATTCTGTGAGGTTTAAATAAACCAGTCCGTCTACTCCATTATCTGCGATAAATGAAAAAAAGGATTAAAGTTAATAAGCAAAATGAATAATATTGGATCAAAATATGTCGGTGTTGAACTTGGTATACCTGAAGTTTCATACAAATAAAAAATCTGTCACATGTACCAGTGGTGTAACTCAACTTTTTGACAGGATTGCCATGAGGGCAAACTAAATTTGAAAAGAGGTTGCCCCCACCCCGAATCAGTTAATTTCAACTATTTGTCCAAAGTATTACCAAGGCTTAATATACAACTGAAACATGATTCTGAAAAAATAGGGTAGGGAAATAGGTATTTTTAGTAATGTTTTAATTTATTTTGACTAATATTATCATTGTGTTTTGCACGTGGAGATTCACCATATCATGGAGATGTACATGTAGTTTGCACCTGCTAGTATTTTTGGGGAAAATTTTCCCCAAAAAATATTTCTTTGATGTTTATAGGCAAACATGCTGAAGTCAAATATAAAACTTAGGGTAGGTAGGGTTACCGGAAACAATCTTTTTTTGGGCCTTAGAGCTTGGTTACTAGCATAATAGCTACATTCATGTAGACGAACGTGGAAAATGTTGTCTCTTGAAATTTATGATGTATACTTCAAATGAAGACGTGTCCAAGAGGACAACCATCTAGCCAGATGTGGTTGCTTTCTGTGTTTCCACTGGCCAAGCCATAGAGGGCAAGTGCTAAGTTACACCAATGTTGTTACTTGAGAAATCGCATGCACAATACGAAACAGAAGACGGATGGGTAGGCCAACAGAAGGATGGACTGAAACACATGTATAGTATGCCTCCAACTCAATCTAGGCTAGCTTGCTTGCCATGAGCTTAATATATAATGGACACATTTCATGTTCCTGAAATGCAGGTTCTAGTGTAGCACGGTCGGACATCAGAATTTCAGATGATTCTGACATTTTTACCAAATAATAGTGCTCATTGCACTAAAAAAAAATCATGATTTTGTACGAATCTATCATTCAAAATTTGGGATGTCCGAGAGACAAGCAAAAGTCAGATGGGCCAACAGGTGGATAGAAAGCATGACTAAAATTAAAGACCTCGTTTCATGAAATTTGTATGAAAAATAATTACATGTATCAATAAAACTGTATGAAACCAAAAAGTCCATGAACTACTACATTGAAATTTCCGCATTTGTGTGTCACAGGCATGGCAGGCCCAAAAGGGTACAAAGTACTAAAGCAGAGGTTTCAAATGTAAATTTAACTTAAGATACATGGAATGTGTATGCAAAAACAAAATAACCGAGATTCATGTAAATTACACACTATAAACAAATCAATAGCTCCACAATAACCTAACTCATCCAACAGTCCTCAACACATTGCATCATAACTAGCAACCGACCCTCGATCGTGTGGCATATTTGTGGCCAGTCATACTTCAGTTCTCTGGAAGATATCACAGAGATATCTTTGCTGCCCTTGACATGGAAGGCATTTAAATGTTCCTCAAACTGTTCAATATCCAGTCGGTTACAAATGAAGTACTTCGACTGGTTCAGGACAACAATGGATGTAATTTGTACAAACTCTGGGAGTGAATTTGTCACGAAGTCTTTAACGAGGACAGTTCCAGGTTGGTATACATGTCCACGAATATCAACTCTGGGTGACACATGCACAAACTCAGGATGCCTTCCCCTTGATGTTCCGAACTCCTGAATTATTTGCTCCTCCAAGTTGAACGATGCCGACGGAAGATTATATCCTTCTTTTACATCATCCCCAAGGTAAAGGTAGTTTTGGGAACGAGTGCCCAGAGTTCCACACTGCTGCAAACACATCCACCTTTGACGGTATGCTGCCAAAGACTTGCTGACATTTTTGAAGTTGAACCAACGTTTCCTCTTGAACAAACCATTCTTCCCTTCTAGGCCCATACACCAGTGGTTCCTCAAAGGTCCAAATCTTTTCAGCTGTTCTGGTAGATGAACCAGGTAGTGTAGTTTTGGTGTCACCGATACCTCTGGATACAGTTCGATGAAAGATTTGTTGTGAATCGCGATCTGATGTTCCAGTGTATTGACTGTGTGAACAGAGGCCACAGGAGATAAACACAAAAGTGTGATTTGTAGAAGTCGAATGAAGTTTTGCCAGAATGGATCGTCTTCAGGAACAAGATCTCCTATCATGAACGGGAGAAGGCACATCAAGTTCTTCATGGCAGCAGCAGATAGTGGAGGTGTAGCTTCTTTTTTCAGGTGTTTCTTCTCAAATGGCTGAGGTTTATCTCTTGCTTCTGTGACAGTATACTCGAAATGAGTAATCCGCCTCCCAAGCACTTTGAGAGTGAAATGAACTGATCCAACATGGCCCGCAGTTCCAACCTGCAGACACCTTCCAGCAACCCATGCATTGGATCATGCAATAAACACTTAGTGAGCTGGAACTGAGGTATCTCTTGCAATACACTACCACCACACACACCATACATTTTGGACCAATACAATGTATGTCCGGGCCTTTAGACTCAACTGTGAAAGTATGTCCACTCTGGATTGGTGTTCTTCTTCAGAACGCTGTTCGACATCACTTGCAGAGAAACAACTCCTCAACTCATCCTTTGTGATTTCACAACTTCTGCACGGCTTGAAAGCATTGCCCACTCCTTCTTTAAACCCACCAAGAGATTGTGCCGCCAATGTGTCTGCAAGTGCGAATAAACAAACCCCATAATGAAGCTCGTTTCTACCATTGACTACAAGTTCAACACCGTTTGAAAGCGACTATAAACCACGAGTGAAATCCTGCAGCAATTTCTGTAAACCAAACTTCTTTACATCTGCAGCGTTTGCTAAAGCGAGCAGTTGTATTGACGACAGCTTACTCCGATGTTCAGGTGGGATGTTCAGAAGACCCCAATAAAAAGCAGTCACTTTGTGTTTCTTCTTGTGACTTCCAATGGGATTTACAATTTCAAAATCGTCATTGTAGAAAAAGACAACTAGACTTCCCGGGTGATCCTGGTGAAACTTGCTACGCTGGATGAATGCCCCATCTAATACATCATACATCAAGACCTCACATCTGAAATGTGTAGTTTCCTGGAGACATTCCTGAACTTCTGGCATGGATAAAAGTGACTGTAGCTGGTCGAGGAACGGAACAAAATAGCCTAAACACTCCTTTTTAGTGATAATGTAACGGCCTTTTGACTTTTTGTTCACATATTGCTCTCCCAAACTGACAGCAGCTGGTGGAATGTAACCAAAATGTGATCTGAAAAAGCTTTCCTGTTCTCTTTCTGTTTGCAGACCATCAAATAGCTTAACACCACAGAATGCTTTGTCGATACTGTCCTGATCTTTCATTGGCGTGGACTCCAAACTCTGCTCTAGGCCAAGGGATGCCTTCACATGGGACATTTTCTCCTGAAAAAGTATATTTGTACTGCACAGAACCTCTGATAGGACAGCTTGGCTCAAATTGTGACCTGCTTTTAGCTTTAATATGAAAGCAGCATCCATTCTACGATCTTCCTCTTCCAATGTAGCCTCTTCAAAACAATCATTCTCAACCTCTTCTGTTTCACCTGTGGCAGTACATGTTGAATTGAAATTTGTGTCACCCTTGTGTTTCCTTTGACAGTGGTTCCGGAAACTAAAATAATTAGGAAAAGTTGCCCCACATCCCTCTACATTACAGCTGACCATAAAGTTTCCTTCATTTCTGTGACGCTTCAACAGACACTTCATGAAGTCGGATGCTTTCGGACCAAAGTATGGGCACATACTACAGTAATGCATTTTCCAGCCTTGTTTTTGGAGCGATCCCATTTGATGACAAATCTTTGTAGTGGTGGAAGCAGGCTGTGACTGTCTGTGAATACATGGAACAGATAGTGTAATTCAAGACATCGAGCCAATCACAGCTAGGTTCAATCTCCGTGAAGCTGTCCGAACCCCTGTGACCCATTAACCACTGCTTTGAAGAAAACTTAGCAAATCAGTTGATTGGCTGGCCGAGTAGCGACGTCATCGGTGGATAGTAGTAGAGAAAGGTGAGGGAGTCAGGTAGCGAGAGCAACTCCTCTCCTAACTAACTCCATATATGTCTCCACATCAGTTTCCTGCCTTCCTCAAACAGCTTGTAATATGCCAACTAAAATAAATGAATATGTGAAAAACTTTAATATGCATTCGGTGTTCCTTGTACAAATTAGCAGCGAGATCAAAAATCATGATAAAGAAATATTCCGGTCAGGTCAGGGCTATCCATGGTAACTTCCTTCGACTGATTAACAACATTTATGAAGGTAGGTTCATGTAGATAGATGGGCATTTTTATTTCTCATATTTCATTTTAGGCATATGTCAGTGCTCGTCATGAAGAAAACAAGGAGAGTGACCAGTTGCTTAGTTACAGTATCTGTGACCAGATATCTGTGGCGAGTTTTGGAGACGGATAACAATCATAAACTGCATGTTACTGAAGAAGCTCATTTTATTCAAGACGAGTGAGTAAGAGCTCTCCTCCAAAGTACGCTTAGGGGAAGTGGAAGCGAGAGGACAGAGAGTGATCACTCGCCTCTGATGATGAGCCGCGTTTGTTATTATGGCAAGTTCTTTGAATGAACAGAGATAGTGAATGTGGAATTCTGTTTTGCTGGTAGAACTGAACAACAGCCAATATGGTAAAACACACTCGCAAATTTGAGTTGAGGTAGACTGCTGGAGTAAAGCTGGGGCGATGCACCAGTAGATCGAGCCCTCTGGAAGTTGTTCAGCAGAATAAGAGCAATGAGTAGAGTGGTGACAAAACAAGACCAACATAACATGGTTCGGGCAAGAACATCACGCTATGAAAATATATTGCTACTCCCCTCTTACAGTGCACATAATGATATGATGTTAAAAGTGGTCGCTTTAAGCCTTTGCAAGTCCGGGGAGAGAAAAATCATGGAACCACAAAAAAATATCCTTCAATGATTGCCAAGAATGGTGGAATACATGGCTCGTCATGAGAGATTAGTGATCACTCTCCTCTCGCCTCCACTCACCGTAACATGTACTGGAAGAGAGCAGTCACTCACTCGCCTTAAATAAAATAAGCTTCTTTAATAGCATGCCATTTATGATTGTTATCACTCTCCAAAACTCGCCACTGACATTTTCGAGGGGAGCAACTGGTTACTCTCATTTATTTACCTGACGATGAGCACTGGAATATTTATAAAACTGACAAAGTAATTCCAACAGGTACCCATGGATAGAACACAATAAACAGAAATGTAGTTTCAGACTAATCTCGCACTACAGTATAGCTTGCCGCATAAAATACAATAATCTTGGGGGGGGGGGGTTACTCCTGCTGTCCATTTAATTTCTTTGCATTCTAGAGCAGTGTATAATATATTTCCAGCCTCTGAGACTGCCTTGAAGTGATATTACCAAGATTAAGGTGGTGTGGGCTTGGTTATAGGAATTGCTGAAATCGTGGGAAGGGAGGTAATTCCAGCAAATGCACAGATACAATCATGTATTCCTATATGCGACATTTCGGTAAAATATCAGCCGGTATTAGTAGGAGAGCAGTAAAACTTTGCACATGATCCTAACCTTTTTGTATAATTTTCTGTCAAACTTCATCCAAAACTAAGAAATTTGTCAATATCTGATGTTATTTTTCACTTGACATCGGGCGGCCGTACATGTACTCTCATATGCAGACCCTATCACTCCCGTTCTTCGCTCTGCTGAAGTTACCCGCAAATAGCGTTGTGACAGGCCTCATACCAATAATGACACAACAGCTAGTGTGAGTTGGGCTTCTATGGCAGCTGCCGGTCATGTGATGAAGCCGCTCTCACATGGCACAACAAAATGGCCTCGCTGCTTGATCGCGGCGACTGGCGGTCAACAAAAACACAAACAAGCGGTTCTGTTCTAATACAACAAAATGTTCGTATTGTGAGTTGGGCTTAATGGGAGTGGTGGTCATTGTATGAGCGATCGAGGACAGTCGGAAACAAATCGATGGGCCCGTCTATTTCATTTGGGGAAGAACTGGCAGGGCCGTGCTTTTCATCCTTGAGTCGTCGGTGAAGTCAAAACAATCACAGCTATCACAAGGGCGACGGAAGCTCCCAAAAAGTGTGTGTTCAGGCAAGGGTCCATGGATTGGCATATATGTTTTCTATAATCAACTGCATTTTGAGCTCCTCCCTATCACTGTGAAATGTACTACATGGGAATGTCAATAAACGTCAAAACCAACATTCATAATTGAAAACCAAAACGTTAGTTTTATTGAAACTGCCCCTGCTTCCGCCGCTCCTGTATCAACATCACTGATCAAAACAATCCGAGGGGATATGCATTATACGACACCTGTTATTCGCTCAAATATGGGCATATTCTGTCAATGTTTCTCCCAGGATATTAATATTCAATGATGACACATGACTCCTGTTTGATGAAAAAAATTGTGTATGCTTATCTCGAACGTTTTCAGCCACAGCGGCTATCTCGATTGAGCAGCTGCTGTTACTAGCGGGGGTTGATGATACGATCTGTATATAGGTCAGCGCGGAGTCAGTTGGAAGTTTCTGCCGAACCGTTGGCCTCCCTCGCCGAAGCCAGGCATTGATAGATAACCCAGGCTTGTATGGGACTGTGTAGGTTTCCGTTAATATATTCGGATATGAAGCAGATAAAATTCTGAAATTATAGTACGTTTTCGGAAATGCAGTTCCTCAAGACGTCCTGAAATATAAGATTTTAATTCAGCGTAGTTTCACTTTTACAGACCAAATTAATGATTTTGCCCATCTAAGCTAACGGCTCACTGAACAGGTTGGGGAAAGGTTGAAATTGGCCTGAATCACCTGAAATGGCCTGATTCCGCCCAGTTTGGGTGAATGACGTCATAAATCCTCACCCAAATTGGGCTGATTTGATCGTAACCCTAGTGATCCTTTTTTACAATGATAAATATCTCAAATTATGAACTGACCACTTTTGGCGCTAAAATATGGGACATGCTTTCTCCGATACCATAAAATTTATGACATACATTTGCTTATGAATTGTGCAGGGAAGTGGAATATGTTGTCTCCCAAAAGATGATAAATCTGGTTCATACAACTTTCCCGTTTATAAATTTTTCGATGGAAAAACATATTTCGCTAACGTTCATACCTGTTGTTCTTGCTGTTGCCGCCATGTTCTAGTCGAAGTCGAGGCCACGAGGATCAACTAATAGATAATCTTTTTTTAATTATCATATTCGGTAAGCAGCATCAGGGGAGGTAATCCTGTGGAGAGCTCATGCCGAGGACAATTTGGTAATTGAACTTAATTTTATTCTCTTGATCTTGCACTCTCGCGTATTTCTCATATTTTATGATTATGGATTAATTACGCCTGCCACTTTCCAACAGAGGTAAAGAAAGATGGCGGCCAAAACACGCTGTCATTTTGGTGAACAGTTTGACAAATGATATTCCAAATTACGTGCAATTTTCGTGTTGTTGAAGTATGCTTCCCATCACTCACCACTGTTGTATCTCTTTATATGAATAGAATAACTAGCAAAATATGCCAGCTTGAAAATATGGAAAAATAAACAAAATATATTTTATCCCAATTGGGACATCCCAATTTGTACTTTTCCCTGGCCTAATAAATGCCGTCATCGATTTATTTTGTGTACAAGT
>JAVTVY010001382.1:0-32729 GCA_036873755.1 Hanleya hanleyi
ACGATAAATTGTCTCTGAAATATCGCTGAAAACGTCTCGGAATATATTATCTGGGACAGACAGTAGAGTCCAACAACATAATACTCATATAGCACTCAAAACGTTCAGTCATAATAGAGCAAGTTTATGCATCAACAACATATATGATTCAATACCTGTAAACAAAATATTACTATGGAACAAATAGCCATACCCACACAATCACACACCATAGGCCTACAGTCTTTCATTCTGGGAAGAGATGTTTACTCGCTATTAACCATCAGATAAAATACAAAACTTTACAGTTATATTCCAGATAAAAATGAAGCGGCTAATCCACCAAATAACTATACAGTAACATGACGATGAGACAAAACTACAAAATAATAAATATCTAGAAATATGCTTAACTAACCTTCAGATATTCTGTGAACCAAAATCCGATCAATATTGTCGCAAGATATCACGAACATAATCTGTGTTAGATGGCAAGTGATCAGTTTGGTAAGTACATACATGTAGAAGTTAAAATAGTCGAATAAAACACTTGATGTAGCCAGAGAAATTCCCTCTAACAACAAACAATACATGGCTTCCACGCTATAAGTTATTAAGTAATGGACCATGTCCCAGTTCTCGATAATGGTTTCCACGTGTCACCTACAATTCTAGTCCGACACGAGATAATGCCCGAGTAAACTACCCACGGAATGATTAGAACGGATTCCGAGCCCGTGATTTAACTTAAAAGGTGGGTTTCATTATTGGTCATTATTTCGAGTGGATAAAATGGCGTAGGCCTATAAAGTATCGTTTTGGCTGTCGGACATTTCGGTTCGGTCCGGCAGCTAGAAGATTTTTCCGGTTACACTGGCAGATCCTACATTCAATAGAAATCAGTATTATAAACTATCTTGTTGGTGCTGTAATTCGGACTACTACAATACCTCTTAAGGTGAAACAACACTAAAAAAATATCTGACATTTACGAAAAAATATATATAGCGTACATTAAATGCAATTACAAAATATACACCGGCCACATGTGTATTTGTACATCTATGCCTGATTGAGTTTTGATGCTAATAACCTCATTGGGAGTGGGGGCTGGAGGCGGGGGTTGGGGAGGTATCAGCCATTTCTCACTCATTCCACATGTAAATGCGAGTTATATTTGACTTATATATTCACTGCTGCGGATATTGTATTCCATAGACACGAAACTTTAGTGTATAAATATTTCTAAATATATGTCAAGTTGACCCATATTATAATTATGACAAGGCCGTTTTGGTTTTTATTCTTAAATTTTTTTAGATAAAAAAATATGTTCATGATATCCAAACTCCATTTTTCTATATCCTAAAAAGTATTTTTGAATCTCTATTTTTGATACAAAAATTCCGGCTGTGTAACGTAATTTTGGCAATTACAAGCGTCTAGTCCGTCATTCATAATCCAGCCGTTGTCCATTAGAGAATATCCGCGTCCATAATCCAAAGACCTATTCCATTTTCCATATAACAGTATTAGCACCAAATTCAAAAAGACAATCATAGTATACAAAAACGTAGGCTTTAGTGTAAGACCTCCATTGAAAAGGTACTATCCTGGACAAAAAAACTGACAATACAACTTGCAGCAGATCCATTGTCAATTATATTTCTGAGTCTTGCCCCAAATCTTTGCTGTAATTTTGGCCTTTCAATACGAAATACTCAAACATTAGGTATTTTAGATTTAGGAGCAGCCGCTTGGTGCATCACACTAACTCCGTGCGCATTTATAAACAGGCCTAAACAGGCCAAGTAGGCCTGTATACCAAGGCGTTGACTGTTATGTAAGATCAGACGTATCTGCAGTGATCGCCAGTACATCATGTACATCCCAAACGGATCAGTTTTCAGTTTCTGCAGCTTAGCGCATATATCTCAGTGTTGTTGGCATGCATCTTCTTCTGCTTCCGATTATCAGTCACGTGACATGCATCTTACATGACCAGCCAGTACCTCAGTATCCAATGATGCCAGTTCGGCCGACAGTCTAAAGTAACTCGCGATGACGTAGATACGAAATAAGCAGTCAGAAAATAGCCCGTCCCTACGCATTCCCCAATATGTGAGCGAAACAAGCAAGGAGGATGTTATTTATAAATAGTATACTTTCCCAGTAGTCGTCTTCTCGCTACGAGTATATACAGGTCTTCGGGTCTAGATCAGTGATTCCTATACTCCTATAGAAGTAGAGAATTAGCGTTTATAGGACGAATCCTGGGGTTTCAGTTTTGAAATTTATAAGCGTTTCCAAGTTTTTTTTCCTTCGTTCTTAACAGTTGGTTGTGGTTGGAGTTAGGAGTTAAACGACGTACATCTGGGGACGAGTTCAAAGCGAAAGATTTTCTCAAATACGGGAAAAGTGCGCTTTCTGGAATACTGAATTTCACCGTGTCTTATATTCCATAAGATAAAGAAACTTTATTTAAAAAAATGACGTCACCAGTAGTTGTTCAAATTCAGCGCAACCACATGACGGAGCCGTGGGGTATCCGGTTACAGGGCGGCAGAGATTTCCGAATGCAGCTATCTGTTAAGAAGGTGAGTGACTCAGAAAGTTACCTAGTCTAGAAAACAGTTCGCGTTAACCTGTTAACAGGTAACAGTGGCCCGCATGCGCACCCATATGCATACTAGTGGCGAAGACCATCCGCAGTAAAATATAATCAAAAAAGTCAGAATCCAGTATATCATTAAGTTAAATAAAGGAGTCAAATAATTACTGTGAATAAAGACAATCAATTACATTACAATCCAAGGAATGTCAAAACTGTTTAATACCAGATTTGGGTGCAGAAGAGAAACAATTAGAGAGTATATATTCGAAGTTGAAATGGAGGTAATTAGTGAGGATTTCTGAAAATACAATCAAAATCAAATTCCAATATACTCCCACCCCCTTTCAGGTTCAACATTAACCAAACAGTCTATGAGTGATGTCAATCGAATGATGTGACGCAAGATGTCAAAAATCCCACAAATTACCTTACTTGCTATAACGGTAGGCAACTCCGCAAAACTCTTGGAAATGAAATTATATATGCAGGATATATAAGTTATCAGAGTGATTGATTTATTAATTACAGCATTCATAGAAGTAGATCATCTGCAAATATATATTATCTATAGGCGTCCAAATGAAAGGGGTTCATTCGGAATTAAGGTGTAGACCGTCACCTCTCCTTTCAACATAAGACTTCAGTTCATTTATTGAGACTCACTGTATAAATTAGCTCTGATATATATAACAAAAAAATGAAACAAGAATTGGGGGTCACCATATGAGCTTATGCTATAGATGCCCATCAACATGAGGTACCGCTTGTCTCGGATTAACACAGAAATAATATGAAAATGCAGAAAAATAACCATGAAATTTTATTTTTAGATAAAACTGAACATAGATGTTTTATCAAAATTTGAGATGACACGTAAATCAACCTGTTTAATCTACAGGCACATTGAACAAAGAGGGGCACCGACTTAATTTCCAAATGGAAAAAAAACCACTTGAATTTTACGACACTTTTCGGACTATTCCTTTGCTATTTCTATTAAACCGAAATGGTTGCCATGGCAACAGATTTAGTCATAATCGAATAAAATTAGCATCTTTGTTTAACAATAAACTTATACTTTGAATAGACCAAGAATTTAGTGACTTAAGCGAAATAAATTGTTTACCTATTTGAACTGTATTATGACCAGCCCTTGTTGTCGCCACCTAAACGGTAAACACTTGTGTATAATCGTGGAGACCATTACAATATTATGCTACTTATCGAAGCTTTTAGAACATATTTCTAATGTGTCCAGATATGTGAGGAGAACACTTCAGTGTCAAATCTATATGTTTTTCAAAGTTTGGTAATAAGATATAATTGTTTGCTCGAGATGTATGTGAATGTGTGATAAACAAATCATATATTATCTGGCTGTTCAGCAGGGACTAAGAGCATATGGTACTCGGGATACATCATGGTGGAGCATAGTGTACATGTTTATATAGTTGTCTTGTATGATATTGCAGTTTTCGCCTGTGTAGCCCCACGCGATGAACGAGTTGCCGATATGGTTTCCGGTTTAACACTCAAGCCAACCACTGACTACGAATGCTCGTCTTATCTTTACCAAATTCACCACATGTGTGTTTATGTTCGAATATTTTTAGCAGAATCAAACCCGCGCCTATTCGCCCTCGTGTCTGCTATTTTATCTGGGGTTTGTCTCTCTCACCCATCATAAGACCATTTCAACGCTACCCACCCTTATATTATGTACTTTTGTAGTGGACTTGAGTAACGAAAAGTTGTCCAATACCTAAAAAAGAGCACAAATAATAACAATCTAAGTAAACTCAGATATAATATCAAGGAATATTCCCCTGATTTACCATCTTGGTTTACCTAGATTGAAATAATAATTGTATATTCATTCGTCTACCAACACTATTCATTCATACCTCAGTAATTACAATGTAACGGACACCGTTAATATTCCGCTTTTTAATGCCAGAACTAGTTTTGACGAATGGATGCGTAGATAATTTTCTGTACGAGCAAACAATCCTTTTTGGAATACCATTGCATAGGAATGATGGAATCATCTTGAATTGATGATGTCCTATACTGTTATCGTTCCATACATTTAACAGTATATACATATATTTAACAGGCTGTTCTATATTTTATAAGCATGTTACACGCCGCTATACCTGGGATCTATGCCTTGGTTCATAAGAAAGTATCTTCACGTTAACTGCCAACAGGCGGCATTCCGTACTCCAAATTAGTCGGTCGGTAATTCGAAACCAAGACTGGTAATACCTCGAATGACGGGGCCAAAGGTCAAGCTATTATAGTACACTGGTTGTTACTATACTCCCGCAGGTGTAGGCGTGAATCCTACTGCGGCTATTATATATGTACTACGATATTGGAAGGTGTTAATCGAATATTGGTGTAGTGGAATATTTAGAGATTATTGTATACCCATTTCCATATCGGCCCTGGTATCAGCCCGAGACCCCCATATCAGCCAGAGGGCCGAAGGCTCGAGGGCTGATATGGGGGGTCGAGGGCTGATGCCAGGGACGATATGGAAATGGGTATATCATAATCTATTTATCACATATTTAAAGATGAATGGTAGCATTGTAATTGACAAAACAAGTAGACATAGATTTTAGTTTTACATGAAACTGTTTCATCGAAAATTGGACCCTCGGTAAAATGCAGTCAACGTTGCAAAAATTTCTTAGTCCCATTTTGATGATACACCAGAGCGAAAAGGTTCAAATTCAGGATCGATTATCGAATGAGTATACATACTTCAAAACATTTAATACGTAGCCAGATCCAGCTAAAAAGCACAAAAGTTCGCTCGGTCAGACTGTGGAGAGAATGCAACGAGCTCCACGAGGGGAAACCACTCCTGTGCGCGATATCAGCCCAAGAGAAAATAACCGATATCAGGCCCGCGCGTGAGGGCAGAAATCCATATCATGATATGGAACGGTGTCATTCCACAGTATCAACGGGGCTAAATGTCCAGTATCACAGGCAAATATGTGATAATTTCTAGTATTCTAATATATGTTCAGGTGTCATTTTCACAGAAATGTGGTACGGATACCATCCTGGGTTTGCCATAAAAGGTTTTTGTCAGAGCATGTCATAGCTGTCTGGCTATCAAAAACTTTATCCAGTACACTTAATAAAGGCAGAAAATATCATTTACGGCATACTTATTACATGTTAACAAGAAATTCAAATTTCTAGACTTGCATTCCCGTAGAATTGTATTCACAAAATCTAACTTGGGCACGTTTACCCACATACCCTCCACTAGACCCTTTATGCCAGATCTGTGCAGCATAATATATGACCAGGGCAATCAAATTGCTAGGGGCCGTGTGGTCATGCCATTCAAGATGTCCACATGAAACTCTACAATAAAAGCGGGGTTGGGACACAAATTATCCGAGGAATCACTCTTAGTTCTTGTGATATTTTTTTTAGGAACGTGCAGTCAGAATATTTGCCTGTGGGGTCATATAACAGGAGTTCACCGGAATCGTTTTTCACCCCCTTTTAATGTTGCGTTTTAATTGATGCCTGTATATGGTGAGATTATGCTAGTGGACGTTTCATCCCCGAGGCTTGCTCTGTTTAAATCATTGCGATTGTAGTTTTGTGACTTGTAGATAAGGTGGAGATAAAGCGCTTGGCGTCGGCCTTCACAGGTATTTTTTCTCAATACGAACTTACATTAAATAAATACCTTCACGTTTATGCCGTTCGTTACTACCTGGCTGTGTCATATTTCATCATTCTCCAGCAGAGGACTTGATATGACTATTACATCATCGCTCTGAAATATTTATATCTTATACTGCTCAAGCCAGTGCTAGGAGCCGTGTGATCAAGCCAAGATGTCCACATGACCAGCTGCAATAAAAGCGTGGCTGGGATACAATGCATCACAGTCATGCGCAGTCAGTATATTTGTCTGTGAAGACATATGACGTCTTGTCAGTACGTCAGCATGATTTTCCTCCACACTTGAAATGTTGCGTTTTTATTGGATCTGTTGGCTGGATCTCAGTTGAAGTTAATAAGCTGGACCAAATGTAACTGCTTTAAGATGTCCAGACCTTGGACAGAGAATGCTTCAGCTCACAAATATCCATTGATTTTGTTTGGATCTAAGAATATAATCTCCAATAATATATCCAGTTATCAGAATTTGTAACCTCCCAAACTGTTGATGTACCGATAGTAGAAGGTATATGTGCACAAAAGTGATACCATGGAAATGGACCATACATAGCTCCAGTCCATCTAATGATATACGCGAAATTAATTATATATTGTATCTCATACGCAAGAGATGTAATTTTTTGCTGAATAATGAAATTCGGCTCCAGTAAAATTGTAGATGAAACAGCACGCTATCCAATGTTACTGTTTCGAAATATTTAAATATGTGCGACATGTACATTTTCACTAGTTCACTAGTGAGACTTGTTGAGAAAATTTGAAAACTGTGAGCGGATTGAAGTGTAAGACTGGAGAATTGCATGACTCTTCACCATGGTCACAATGAGGCTGAACATCAAAGAGTTAGTGGAGTTATGCCAACAGTCTATTTTGCTCATACTATAAATAGATCCATTTCAGTGTCTAAGTTATGTTATCGATCCAGAACTCCATAGTCAGAATAAGGATAGCAATACCTGGAAAGCTTGAATGGACTAAACGGGGGAGATACATGTGTACTCCACGAACATATTAGATAATAAGCATAGGTTATTAGTCCACATCGCCTTTACAAAACTTGAGTAACTGGGCATGCGCCACGAAATGTCACTTGCACCAACTGCCGCATTCCACTGGGTCGACTGGGTCGACATCGGGCCTTACAGACTAGTCTTTTGTGTTAAGGACTCGAGGCCCGGGGTAGCGCCTGATACTAGACACCCTCGGGCATTCTGTCTCATTTCATCACAACCACTTCACATACATATATATGTTTTATATGGTTGGAAAGATCACGATTCGGGCGTTCCAAATAAAGTAAAAATTTAATTCTTATGTTTATTTCACCGGTTTTGTTGCAGTTAGAAAACAGTTATTTCAAAAAAATAATGTCTTTTTTATATCGCTAATTTCACCTATTATTTTACAAGTAACGAGTCCGAGATTTTGCATGGTGATAATAAACCTTTCAAACCAAACGAATGTGTCTCAGTTTTTTTTAACTCTTAGAACAAGTTTGAGAGCGTTGTAAAGTTTATTTTTTGAAACAATCTGAAAATCTATTTCAAGTTCCAATAACTTCAAAACAAAGCAACATTTTGAAAAACTGAGACACATTCGTTCGGACTGTACTGTATATATTATGCTTCCCAAAATTTGACATGATCGGATGAAAAATAGAGAAGTTATTAGCAAGTTTGTATGTACCAGCTGTGTAAAAAAATATGTCGGATATAGACCGTAAACAAAAATAATCTACTTTTCAGACGATATTCTGTAATTATTATCCGCTACTTCATGATAATGATACAATATTCTCACACAACATATAGGGATTATAGACCAAACGTTCTTTAATCACTTTAGAACAATATCTTTTGAGAAAGTGTAGAAAATCAGTCACGAAGATGAATTTTTATGCTGGAATATGCTCCGTTGGTCAGTTTTCACACCTTCCGAAATCCCTCACCACGGGTGATAGAGTAGACGTCGAGCATTCTATAGAATGCTTACAGAGATGTGATTTGCGGCAATTGGACATTCATGGATTTAATTGCCGACTGAAAAGGTCTAGCTCAAGGAAAGAGAAGAAAACAGGAACTGGTCAGTCTACAGACCTCAAACGGAAAAAACCCCTGGCAGCGGTCATTTCCGGTGTGGAGTTAAAAAGCTTTACTATTATCGCGAAAGTTTTTTGTAAAATCCTTTCTCAAATCAGCGATTAATTGTGTGTATTGCAATTACAAGTAATTAGCGGAGGTGCGGAAGTCACAACAGGCGGTAACACTTACTGTGAGCAATGAGCACTAATCCCCACAGAGTTCTTCCACAGACAGTGATTTTTTGAGAGCTGAAATTTCACGTTGGCAAACATTTTTTAAGGAAAACAACAGAAACACTTGATAAGTTTTTTCTTCAACTTTTGAAATATGCAAAGAAAAAAATATCGATAGTTTGAGCCTATTCCCCGGACCTCGAGTCCTTAAATGACGTCATGTTCATCAATATACGAGGTGTCAGAGCATTTCCATCATAGCTCTCTAGATTTGTATCTAATACCGCTGATGCCGGTGCTAGGGGCCGTGTGGTCATGTCATCCAAGTTGCCACATGAACAGGTACAATCAAAGCGTACCTGAGATACAACACATATCACGAATCGTTAGATTCTTGGTATGTGCTTTAGAATAGGTTAACCAGAAGACTATACTGTGAAGTCATGTGGCTCTGTCAGTATGTCGGCACCTCTTCCCACTTTCCTTATATGTGTTGTGATTGGTACACAAACAGGAACTTCGCGAAAAGCTGTGCAGATGCAAAAAATTGAAATGCCGATTGAATGTACACGGCCCACCAAATTGTTAAATCATGTTACTTATTCTTTCAGATTTTTAGCCTGTATAGCAGTTAAATCTCTCGTCATGGATAATGTTCTCGATAGAAAAGCTTAACGATTTGACACTGGGGTATTCAGATCTCCAATCCGTGGATCAGATAAATACCGTACTATGTCTGAAGGTTCGAATGTATCTAGCTAGGAACGGAACCCATGACGGGAAGGTAAAACAATACATGAGCGCTACATTAATCTAGATGACATATCTGAAACTGTATAATTTCAGGGGATGTGAATATGGAAGTAGTAGTAATAGACAGTGCCAGTTTCTCAAACCGGGTGGTGAAAGCTGTGACTGTTTTATGTAATCGTGATAATAAAAGTAGATTATAATGTTCATTAATTCCCGAAGATTAACGAACATGAATATTAACCACTTATCATCAAGTGTTATAATAATTAGTATTGTCTACAGAACTAACATAATGTGTAAACGTGAAAGTACATCATTAGGCCTATGAGAGTTGGAGGCGGCGAGTATATATTGTAAATCTGTGAACAGCAATATACAGTGCCAGTGGTGATCAAACCTAGATATAGAATACAAGCGTCTGACCCGTCATTCTTAATTTTGCCTTCGTCCATTAAAGAATATCCGCCTCCATAATCCAAAGAACTATCCCATATTCCATATAACAGCATTAGCATCAAATTCAAAAGGCAGTCATAGTATACATGAATATAGGCTACTTTCCTGCAAGAGATAAGCGGTCAACAGTTTTCAAGGATGTCAGCAAGACATCGTGATTTTCGAAAAGTATCAAATCCGTATCGCTGATCAGTATTCTTAATCCATATGATATTCCTGGTAAATTCGTCATCTAGAAAATGGTTTATCTCCGTCATGCTTTGATTGTGACTGTTCATATGAACACCATGAAGATCTTGAAGTACATGGGTTCATATGGCCCTTAGCCCCTTAGCCCTTAAGCGGAATTAGACACAAGTTATAACGTAACGCCACAGATCTTGTACACTAGGCTCGTATTTTGTTATCAGCATGCGCGATGTATCGCCAAATTTGAGGAACTCTGAGTGGAGGCGCTTGGTGGTATGGCCCTGCTTTATAAGTTTCTGCAACAATGTTTTATGACGTTGATTGAAATCGTCACATTTAGCACAGGATCTAGCAAGTGCTACTAGGCGAGATATGTATACGCCATATGCAGGTCCCACTGGAAGAGGAAGGGATAGTTACGATGTCGAAATTGTAATGATCTCTTTTGTCATAAAGTCGACTAGAGAGAAGGCCCTCTTCATTTTTATAGATATTTACGTCTAAATATGATGTGCCGGGCTATCTGTAGTTTCCTTCAGATACAGTGTAGGTGGATATATATCCTTCACTGCGTCAAGTACATAGCGATTATCCACAACGAGAAGATCGTGTATATATCGTTTGGTGAATGAGAAGGAACGGGCTTTGAAATAATCTGTTTTTTAAAGTGTCTGCATAGCAGTATTCATAAGAGAACACATATGGGTCAGCAAATGCTACATTTTTTCTCTGAACATTATCTTTTTTAGTTGGAAAATTCCAACCAAATTAACCAAAAGTATTCATAAGTACAAATTTGGAGTGGCTTCCGATTTTCATATGAACGCTACGGTGTGCTGTTTTTGAAGAAATGAAATCCCCTGCATCATTTAAAGCACAGGAACCCGATACACGACTGAACTAACTTCGGTTAAATTGTAGCACAATTAAGTATTGTCACCAGATTGCTCAATTAATCAAAGATTAGTTTTGCAATTTCATTTTTATTTGGATATGATTGTTCAACTTTAAAACTTTAAAATACAGGCACCATATTTTCGTGGCGTCATGTACAGCTTTCGAATAATTTCTCAGCCTGCGTCTGTTATTTTTTGAATCGATAATGTTGATTGGCTTATGTTCCTTATCTTGTATTCCCGAATCAAATTGTAAATTAAAGTATTCCGGTCCTTCAAAAATCTATCGGTGGAGTGTTGCCCAAGGTTGGGGATCCTGCTTAAAAGCATTACTTATGATCATGTTGATGTCATCTGGAAAGCACAAGAAGGTAACATATCAGGATGACAGAAAGTATACAAATAAGAAAAGTCACATTTATGTTTGATATACATACAGTTTTGACATACATATATGCAATAATTTCGCATGTATTTGCAGGTTGCCCCAGGAAGTGTCTCTATAGGCCGAGTTCATCCCGGAGATGTCATTCTGGGTATTGGAAATTCAAACGCACAAAACCTCACCCATATGCAAGCTCATCAATTGATCAAATCGGCGGGCAACGTTTTACAGCTTACGCTACTCAAGTAAGTATGAACACGGCATTTATTTGATACAGATTTGAAGATAGGGACATTATGCCGGTACAATCGAAGACTGTTGACTGATTCTCTCTTACAATAACTCAGTTTTGTTTAATATATACATATATTTTTTTATGCCTACCTCCGCTGATTTTGCGTCTAATGTTGTCGAATGCTGAGGGAGAACGTTCGATTATGGAAGCGGCAATTCTTCATGAACAATAACTGTCTACTCAATCCAGGATCTGATGCTTACATTCGACCCTTTGAAATGATGACATGCTGGATACCCAGATGATTACAAAATGTAGGCTACATGGATAATACAAGTGTTAGGCCAGACAGCACGTCTTCTATTAACATTGCTCGTGTCAAGACTCCAAATACCTTCTCACAAAATTCGAAAAGGCGAAATATAAAATAGATAAACAAAAGATAGGTTTCGATCGTTTCAAATACACCGATAAGATATAACGATATTCGTATCATAAAAGCAGTATAACGGAGACTTTTACCCAAATGAAGTTTAATGAATGAAGTGTCGTTTTATTTATGCTAAATCGGTTGCTGGAGTAAAGGACCAAACCAGAAATGTACTACTACATCATCATATCCGCCATGTTGAAAAGGCTCATAGGATGTGATATTCAAACAACTTAAACATTCAAAGGTGTTGAATGTATGTGGATTCTTGAAAACTTGAAGAACTTGATTCGATAAATAATGTGGAAACTTATCCACCTCGTATTTCTTTACTCTCTTTATAACTCCTGCTCATCTGGTCCTAATTGGGTATTCTCGATGAATTATTATTATTGTTCAAGGAAACTAGATTGTTAAATGTTATAAGTAAAAAGGTTTTCTCTATTCTAATTATATATAACATATATCATCAAATGATACATTTTGAGCTGCTGGAAATTATCATTCTCATAATTCAGTAACATCAAAGACCAATAGCACATATCTCGATGGGTACACTTTGTGCTGCCACAACAATTTCAAACCCAGTTACTTCTCATTCTCCAAAGGTTATATAGACGATCTCCTTGCTTTGGATAATCCCTATATGTTTGCTTCTTGAACGAGAGAAGCGGTCAACAGTTTTCAATAGATGGCAGCAAGGCATCACGATGTTTCCATCCGTAAAATCTTCATTACTCCAAGTATTCTTCAATCCAAATAAACACCAAGACAGGCAATACTTCGACATTTAAACGAGCAAAGCCTGATTGACGCTAAATACGCTTCTTTTCTTATTTGGATAAAATAATGCTGGTTGTGGTCTGAATATGAAATTGTGTTTTACCAATATTTTTCCGCAATTCATCACTTTTCATCAGATTACTTGATAGGGCTATTACGTCAGCCATCTCTAATATTTGTATCTAATACCACTGAAGTGGGTACTAGGGGTCATGTGGACACGACATTCAACAGGTCTACATGGACATCTACAATAAAAGCGTGGCTGAGATAAAAATCATCAAAGGGATCATTTTTGGTTCTTGTGGTGTTTTTAGATATGCAGTCAGAATACTGACCTGTGGGGTCATATGACTTCATGTCAGTACGCCAGCATCTTTTTCCACCGGTTAATTTAGTTTAATGCGGATATATCAACCGGGGCATCATTAGGATTTGCCGACTGGATACAAGCGTCAGGTTTGACAGTCAATAGCCAGCCGTCGTCCATTAGAATTTCCTCTTTCACAATCACACGACACAAACCAACTTCTTGGAGGACAATAAATAATCATGATGATGACAGCATGTGTTGCTGGTATCATTAGAAATCTTTGACGACTAGGCGCGCATTCATCAAATTATATTGTTCAATATTAATTGCTGTCTGTGGGTTGCGGTATATGCCACGAACTTCGGGCATGGACATGCTTCATAGATGATGACTTTAACCAAAATATAAGCGTCTAATCGATCATTCAATATTCAGCCGTCGTCCTTTAAAGAATTTCCGCGTTCGTTATCGGACAATCTAATTAAAATTAAATCCTATCTGCTGCCCGATTTGGATATGACGCTTGAAGGATCTAACAGGCTTGCAGTAATTCGAGTGTCAACCAGTCCTGAAAACGCTTCATTCTGCTTTTGAGGGAACATAAATGATAGAGAATTTTTGGTTGGCTCAGTCGACTTAGACTAATGTACTCTTTGTTTACGGCAAGTTATCAATTATAACGATGACCTGGAACAAATGTACCTCAGTCTGAAGAAGAACTTGCGTTCTATTAGTACTCCCTCGTGGCCGTTTCTTCTATTTAACCCTACCTGGCTTGGGGGGGGGGGCGGGCATTATGGCCCCCCTACCAAACTTTCTGCATTATCTCCGGAACGGCAAACAATGGAGAGCTGAAACTCCGTGACTTTATAGTTTATCTTATTGGGGTCATTTTGAGCCTATTTGCATAACCCCCCGAGCAGAGCATCATGGGTAAATTCAAGATGGCGGCCACGTGGTGTCCTAGAAAAGTGATGTTTTTGTCATATTTCTTCAAAATTTCTGCTTTTCCGCGATGAAAAGTGGGCAAAAACTATTTTATTTCATATCACATTAATATTTGCTAATTTTTCATGCAGCTTTTGTGGAGAAATTACAAAAATAAAAAATTCGGAAAATCTGACCGAAAAATCGACCAAAAAATGCCGTTTTTGAAAATTACGTCACTGTGACGTCATCAAAGCGGCCATCTTGGATTTTTTTACATTTTCTGGTAGAGCTTGACCTAGGGGTATAGTGTAATAAGTTTCAGCTCCCTAGCTCAAGCGGTAAGAAAAATAATTAGGGGGGGCCATTTCGGCCCCCCCCAGGCCTGGACAGGTCCCAAAAAGCCCAGGGCAGATAGGGTTAACGGACATTATTATGCATCAGATAACTTGATACACTTGTATCTAATACTGGACACGCCATTGGAGATTTTCGCATGAACAGTGGCAATAAAAGCATGGCTGGACTACATATCATCACAGGGATCAATTATCTTACTCATAATTGTTCATAACGGCTAAAATAAAGCCTATCTTAAGAGTCCACTGGGGTCTCTGGAGGCAGATGATCTTCTTGAAATATAATTTAACATGGAACACTCATTGGTCACTGTGGTCATTGAAGGTTGTTGCAAAGCTGGTTGAAAGAGCGAGTTTGATTGTAATTCACTTTATCGACAATTTTACCTGTAAAAATATCAAAGGTGATCGTTATAAAAAAGACTCGAGTGATGGCTGCTTCAAAATTGTGCAATATCTGGAGATTGTCGTTCAGGACTATTTTTCTTGCAAAATAACTCACAGACGTTTGCATGCATAGTCCTTATTCAATGGACTATGAAGATGCCAACACCTTTTGTAAATTCTGATGTGTATAAACACATCCACGTCCCAATTAATCGAATTCTTCATCATAAAAAATAATAGGTTTCTGCACGCCAATGTGACATTCATTACAAACATTTGTGCCTATGATTTGTTGTGTTTAGCAGGTAATCCATTAACTGTATTCGGACAAGCTACACTTTGATGACGTTAGAGTATGGTCGTTATAGCCATTTCTTTCTTATTTTAATTGATCCGTTACCAAGATAAAGTACATGTAGTTTTTCGCTGGATAACGGTACACAGTTATAGCTCTATGACGGTGATATCAATAATACGATTAAGTCACGTATTTGGAAAGTTTTTATACTTTAATAAGTCCGTGTGTCTTCAGATAACCCACGCTTTCCTTCATTGCCGGAAACTAGCGATAAACCCGTCCTAAGGACGGGGAAGGGCAAATGAGAGCATGCTCACTGCATAATGTAAGCATAACATGACTTGTAACATGGTGGAGAATAAAACGCTTGGTCGGCGTCGGACCTCACAGGGATTCGTTCTGAACACGAATATGCACTCAATAAATACCGTTTATTTCTATCTGGCGGTCACATAGTTCATCATTCTCGAACTGATGACTTAATAGGGCTATTACATCATGGCTCTGAAATATTTGTGTCTAAACTGCTCAAGCCGGTGTTAGAGGTCGTGTGGTCTTGCCAATTCAATATGTCCACATGAACAGCTACAATCAAAGCGTGTCTGGGATACAAATCATCACATGGATTACTTTTGATTCTTGTGATGTTTTAGAAATATGCAGTCAGTATATTTGTCTGTTGGATCATATGACTTCTTTTCAGTACGCCGGTATAGTTTTCCACCACTCTTTTAATGTTGCGTATATGTGAGAGGTTTGTTTGTCAGAAACTCATAATATCAAATTTTCTATCCAAATATTATTTTTCTAATGTCATACATGTCAAAATTCCTCCGGAATGATATTGCTGGACAATGGTTGCTGGACAATGGCTGATCAATTTCAGCAATCTACTTGAATACAATGACGAATGTTATATTCTGTATCAATCGTAATTGATAACTTTTTTTTTTTTAAATTGATAGCTACATTTATTTTTTGTGTATATTTGTACACTCGTGGTCTTGATGACTTGATATTGTGATGTTAGCGTTGTTTATATTACTACAAGTAGAACTCAAACAATTCTCATCTTTGCTTTCAGGGGCCAGTATACAAGCCTTGCGGGCATCAAACCAACAGGGCCCGTGAAGTTCTCCCCATGGAAACATCAACACGGACAATGATTACCCAGTATGCTACAGCTCTCTACTATAGAGGGGGGGGGGGAGGAGTTGTCTCATCAATTTTATGTTCACATTGAACTGTAAACTCTTGCAAACAGCATCGGAAATGAAAATTGATGGTTGAGAACACACCATTGTTTTGAATGAACCAAATTACCGCCATACATCCTTGGCTAGGGTCGGCAAAACAACTCATTAGCTACGATACTTCCCGCAAACTCCTATTATTTGTTGTTAACAATGTATGTCCCTGCAAATGTGTTGTGATTTTATCTCATTGTACGAAGTATTAGTCAAAGTAATGCCAAAAATGATATAAATTATATATTAGGTGCAACGCTTTAATTAATTCGATATCAAGACCGTTTATATGAGATACATTCGAGCTCTTTAGAGTGAAATCGTCCATTATCTTACAGGATGGTGTTTCAGTATGTGATGGGTTATAGAATGGTAATAGTACAGACATGAATTATGCTAAGTACGTCAACTACAGAAATGAAAGAACGATGAGATTACTTGGCAACGTACGGACATCGACCATGTGGAATTCCTGAAAGAGATATTACCGACCGAACCACCGTGATTTTGACTGGCTGGACGGAAAGAAAGTAAGGAATTACCGATGTCTGGTCATTTCTCATTGATGGAAAGGAGAGTTAACCAGTTTAGCCTATAAAATTGTCCTAAGTGGAGGAAATTTGACACCTATAACAGACTGACTAATCCACAATGAGGATGGGAGTCAAACGTCTCGCTTCAAGTTCTCCACATGCAAATTAAGTTTTCTGTTGCCGTTTTTGCGACACCGATGAGCACGCTGCTATCAACGAAAGAACACTTTATTTTCGAAGCCTGTGCATCTCATTTATTAAGAATTCATCTTAGTAGATCTTATAACTCATAATCACCTTTTTTGCAATGATTATTGATGGATAACTTCGCCAACTGGGTTAGAGATCATATGCATACAAATTGTGGACATTCTTTGTACCATGTCGATTTCGGGATCAAGGAAAAACACTCTGACGTATTCGATAGGTATTATCATGTTAGATTTCCATGAAATGTATTTTGTATGTCTATCTTCAGAATGCATTCATCGGAATAATGAATATCTCAGAAAGTCCATCACTATTCGAAGTTTCGTATGTATTAATATTCATCGACTTATTGGATCATAGAGCATCTCGGGTGAATTCCATAACCTGTAATGGCTCACCTCGTTTTCAGTATATTATAGTCTACCATTTCCCTGCCACAAGGTCGTTCCGTGCCAATTACTTTTGAATCAAGCTCATACAAATCCCAGAGGAAACCGTTTCTCCAAAGAAATGATGACTTTAGGAAACTCCCTGGACTTTAAGATAAGGTTAGACCGTTTCTAGAGTGTTTTCAGCATGAATTATGTAATAAGACTATTTTGTATACTCAAACATCGGGTTGACGATAACAACCATGTATGCAGTAAGGTATCCAATCTGAAGGACAAATCTGGATTGTATACAGTTTATACATGCATGTGTAGCATATAACTGATTTTACACAAAGAATTGGTTAAGTGAAATATATAGTAGGGAAAGTTGTCGAGAATGCTTTTCTATACTTTCGCTATTGGAACTCTTCCATGGAAATTTCCTGTAAATATGACTGTTCGATGTTAGTTGTTTTAGTTAGTTATTTTTATATACCAGAAACGGTTTATGCGTGAGGCGAAGTAGCATTATAGAGAGAAGCACTCGTAAACATTATTGACTAGCGTCTGTATAATGTAACACCTTGCTAATTTAATATTACTTTCTTGGTAGCACCCGTCTGCATAACGGAATCCAACATAGCTCTAACATCTTGACCAATGAGACTATTGCATAATCAATTACGTTTGCGTTTTCATGCTTTATAATTTGTCGACATGACTTCTATACGACATTGATTTACATTCACCATCCTTCATTTATTTTGAGTTTTTCATATGCATTTCCTTCACTGCCAGTTAATGAAATGTGCTACTCTCTGATTTGAGCAAAGGAAAACGGTCAAAGGAAAAATAGAATACGAGTCTTAGGAGCCGAATAGAGATGTGTTTCAACCCTTTTCTTCCGTCTGTATTTCTCGATGAAACACGAATACATTAAATCAATATAGTACTATGGTGAATAAAACATTCGGTTATTAATTAAAAAATCTCATCACGAGGATGTTAATAATCTTTGATGAGGTAGGTCATTGTCGTTAAGGATCAATCCGACTGCATGGTCACTCTGACCTTGATGAAAGCGGTGTGGACTGAGAGCAACTGAGGCAGAATTGCATTCAGACTGTAGACATATATATAATTTACAGTATAAATGTTATAGGTAGGAAACCTTTATGACAAAGCAACTGAAAACGCCCTTTAAAAAAAAATCATCACCGGTAGGTCTTTAGATACAGCATAATGTATGTTTTCATCTGAAAACTGTGATATCTACTTTTGCCAGCTTTGAGCAAGTTATTATTTCAGAAAAAAATGAAGGTACTATCGGGGCTATCTGTTTTCTTGTCGTAAAACATTTAGTTATTGCCATTTATTAAAAGCAGACAGAGCACCCAGAAATCTACAATTTGGGTTCGAGACTGTATACTTACACTTGGGGTTTAAGTTTCCTCCTATATTATCGATTTATGTTCGAACGTTTTACCATATGCGTGTATGATATATACAAAATGTGTATAAACATGAAAGGAAAACAAAACGAATATACAAATAAACTGAAAATGACGGAGAACATATGCGCAACAAATTATAAGCTGCCGACTGTTTTTATTTTAGGCAGGGAAAGATACAACGGCTGTATATAAAATGATATAATTGATATAGTATTATGATATTTATAGTGATGTAGACTCAAGCGAGCTTGTACTCATTAGATTAGAAGAACGATGTCCGTGCATCCTCTATGAGAGATGCAGACGGTGATGCCCCAAAGTGCCAAAATTGTTGTAAAAAAAATCGTTAAGTAATTTACAGGTTACTTTATAGAAAATTTAGGTGAAGTTGACGGCTATAGGCCAAATATGGTGTAATGCTTCATGTCTTCAATAAAATTTCGAATTATCGTTTTTGATAAATGGAATGCTTTTTAATTGTTTATTATCCATCGGTGACATTGGAGATTTGTGAGAGGAAAATCCAACAAATTGAGACACAGAAAGAATTAACTGAAGTGCTCAAACCTGGTTGCCTGATCTTTGACCCTTTACCAATAGTTTTTGGTGGGGGTGGTGAGCGGTGATGTTAGGGTAAAATATCGAAATATGGGGTCTCTATACATAACCCCATGCTTTATATAAAAATACACCAAGGTGTGAAACGCAGTTTGGCTGAAACGAGAAATAAACGGGTTACCTCCATACAAAATACATCAGCATATTCTACAACTGTCACTCTATATATTCCCGTCGTCAAATTAGTAAATTTGTTCAATTTTATACCTTTGCCGGGCGATTCAAAATCCAACGTAACTGTCCATTCATCCCGGTACAGCGAGATAATTGCCCGCTTCTTTCTCCATTCTGATTGTTCAGTCGCGACACACCTCCGGCAAGAGAGGTCACACACTGATCAGCTGACAAATCATAATTGAGAAAGAAGCGGGCAATCATCTCACTATGCCGGGATGGAGGGCAGTTACGTTGGATTGTGAAACGCCCGGCAAAGGTATAAAATTGCACAAATTTGCTAATTTAACGACGGGAATATATAGAGTGACAATTGTAGAATATGCTGATGTATTTTGTCTGGAGGTAAACCGTTTATTTCTCGTTTCACCCAAAGTGCGTTTCAAACCTTGGTGTATTTTTATATAAAGCATGGGGTTATGTATAGAGACCCCATATTTCGACACTTCATCCTAATACCACCGTCACACCCCCCAAAACTCTTGTTTTGAGGGCCTGTGCCCTTGACCAAGCACAACCGAAATACCGCCGTCGGATCTGTCAATTTTCTGACAGCCCAAAACTACATGCTTCTCTCAATCGTTTACATGAGGTTATTGGTATTTCTTATAGAAGAGCCAGGCTCTTTAGTATCTAACAGAAAGTTTTCCATATACATTGTAAGAATAAAATATGTTGTTAGTAAGTGTTATGGGTCTGCTGCGGACAGGGAAGTCGGGTTGAACGGTGAACTTTGATTGGATAACAGATCAGCGATGTTACAGGTACACATAGCTTCAGACGGCGTCTTGAACTGAATCAGAAGGACGAAGTATGTCACTAACAGACCTCCAACCTGAAATCAGAAAATGCATTATATTACACAAACAACTGTAAGAAGACAAGCACTGTCTGTAAAGAAGCTACACACAGAGAGAAAACCTAGCCGAAAAAGATCAGACTGGCGTCAGACTATACAGATTGTCATCTACGCACTGAGTACATGACTGAGTGATCAAACTGAAGAAATTAAGTTGTCAATAGCAAATGAAAGGTCGTTGATACTACCGAGAGATAACGCATACGTCAAGAGATAACGCAAAGACATTATTGAGTTGAAATCTCTTCAATCTAAATTCCTTACCGTTCCGACAGACGAATCCTCGAATAATGTAACATTTATATATAGACATATCTATTAGCTCTGATTGGTTCAACAGTTATGTATACTGCCTAGGCATCTGGTTTCTCATCCGCCGAGATTAACTCTGGATAACTCATCCAACAAATAGTTTTTACGGAAAGATGCTCGCTTTCGACTAGTCAAACCGAGTAAAACTGTTACAGACAGCCACAATGCATGGAACATCATAGAAAGCAACACAGTTAATAGTTGGTACCAGAAATATACTGCCAAACATGAGGTCGTCTCTGTTGATAAGTACATTTGGGAAAAGTAATTAATATTTTAAACTAGCGATCATTGGCATAAAAGTAGTATATGTGCTCATATTATCCTGCTATTTGAAGGAATGGTCAATATGCTCTCCTCTAGTTCAGAAACTAGGCAACATCTTCCTCATCTTTAGAAGGGAGACTAAACAAGAACCCAGAAACTATAGGTCGGCCAGCTTAACATCAGTTATTGGATAAATTAAGTACCATCTGATAAGATACCATCTGATAAGACAGCCTATGGTAAAGTACATGGAGGAAACAACATTTTTTCATCCTGACCAGTACGTTTTCTGCGCGGAAAAATTCTGCGTCATTAGTCTATTAGAATTTATGGATGAAATTACTGACAGGGTCAGGGTCGCCCAGTTGACATAATCTACCTTGACTTTCGTAAAGTCTCATACGAACACCTACGCAAGCTTGAAGCACATGGGTTTGAGAGTAAGTTTTCAAACTGGATTCAATACCTATAAATGGTAGGAAAAAATCCTGTATATCAACCGATCTATTTCCAACTGGAATAAAGTGGCGTGACTAAAGGCACGATGTTGGGAACTGAACTGATTTCAAATTAATGACTTAGCTGATGGTTTGAAATATGTATTGCTCCATTTTCTCTGCTGGAAATCGAACTGGACTAAAAGAAGACCTTCGACGAATTCAAGGAACTGGTGTGTAAAATTAAAACTCCCTTTCAATTTAGACAAGTTAATAGCCTTGCATTTAGGTGAAACTAAAATGCAGTGTGAATCCAGTAGCAAGTCTAGACAGAATCCCTGAAATTTAGATTCCACATTCACCAGATTGTTAACAAGGCGAACCAAATTCTCACCAAAGAACATTTAAAAGCTAAATGCTTAACTATTACTGAATCTATAAAAGTCTTAGTGGATGCTAAACTCTAATACACAAACTGTATTTGGTACCTATTCTACGAGCACCGAGACATAATAGTCCAGAGGAGGGCAACGAAAAAGGTTCCAAACACAGCCATGCTTTCGTACAGCAAATGACCGCAGCCGTTAGGTTACCTAAGTTGGGATAGGGCAGGGCTCGTGGTGGTGATATTATCGAAGTGTACAGCATCCTCAATAATACTGACATTGTGAATCCCAACCTTCTCAGTAGATATCACTGTTAACGCTCGAGGGGATATGTCCTAAAATTGTTTCAACGCCGGAAAAGGCTTGGCCTGAGAGGACAATATTCCCATTCAGACTTATGAACTCCTGGAACGGACTTCCGAATGAGGTATTAATGCGAGCTCTGTGAACCAACTCAGGAAACCTTGGACAAGTATGCTAAGAAAACAAATTCTGGTATATGAAGGCTGGTGACCAATGTACCTGGAAGCGGAATAAAAGTCTTAAGATGGTAAGAGGAGCCACTAACTCTAGGACTTGGAGCTCATAATAGAGGTATCCACGGATTTATGGCTATTTAGATAACTGCAAGTTAGCAATATGCCTATTATCACTAGTTAAACATAATGCCCTATATACAAGCATAGGAAGAAATGTTCAGTGAGGCGTGTCCATTCTCATAGCGTTTATTTGGGAAAACCGGATAAGCGTAACACTGTAGAATAGTTTTGCTGCATACAACTTCGGCTACATATCTCGTCTAGTAGTAATATTGGGGAGAGCCTGTCAAATTATTACGATTTCAAATGCAGAATTCGGTTGGCCAGGACTCCACTTCTAGTGTCACAAAGGAGTATTATTACGGTAATATACAAACAAAAATCCCTTGGTGTTACGTTGGTAAAAGCAAATATTAATTTATTTAATTCTGCACAAAAAGTTGTGTTTAGTACAGACAGTTTTATATTTGTAACGCTCACATTGAAAGGTGACGTAAAACACCGTGGAATGACGTTTGATATTGGGCTTTCGTCTGTATTTGGTATACATCTTAGCATGTTGGATTTGTAACTTGAAACAAAGTAATATTTCGATGAAATATGACAGCAGATATGGTGAATTTTAGATAGATTTAAAAACTCATGCTAAGATGTTCACCAAAAAATCAAGAAAAGAAAAAAGACAAAAGCCTAATTTCAAATGTCAGTTGACGCTGTTTTACGTCACTTTTGACTCTCATCATCAGTAAAATGATACTTATTTTGCCTGTACGGAACATAACTTATTATGCCGAATTGAAGAAATTAGTTTTCAGAAAATCGATAGTGGTGATTTCACTATCTTCAATTCGAATCCGTGGTGTTCAAAAGAACGAGAACCTTGTGATTTGTCTTCAAATGAACTGGGGAATTCACGTAGATAAAGGTATAAATGTACTTTCAGTATATGTCATATATATAGTAAGATTTGACGATGGTAAATCATGACGTAAGAATGTAGAAGTTGAATCCAAAGAATTGAAAGTAGTAAGTTTAGTCCTGAATAAACATGGGTGAAAATCTATGTTAACTTAGAAACACGCAAATAAAATCGATGTTATTGACATAGAATGCCTTTTATTCACTGGTGAGTAGTCTTTTGTGACACACGCCAGGATCTTGCACAAGATAATTGGCATTCGATCGCTTCCCGTTGCGAGGACAAGAAAGATCCACAAAGCAATACATTACATTTAATCATCAACCTTTACACTTCACATGGTCCCTGTACGAAAGACAATCAGAGCTTTGGCCTGGAACCTAGTTGAAGTGTTATCGAAGTAACGATTATCGACTTTGGCGATATACCAACTGACCAATTGAACCCGGAAGCAACCTTCTGCGAACCAATTACGTTTGCTTATCTCGTCAAAAATATCCGAAACATTGATTTTTTTTCACGCATTCCTATTGCAAAATATTGTTTATTTGCTGACTGAGACAAGTACACGCATCCGATCGTTTCTAAAGTTCATTAGGTAAAAGGTGTTTTTCCTTAACTTCAAGGCTGTTAACGATGATGATATTGGTGCGAATTATAGGACATCGATACGCAACCATCATCCAACAAAACATCCTGGTTAATGATTGCAATATCGAAGTGCAACGGACCGCGTTATACACATGCTATGGAACACGTCGCTAGATATTCCATATTCTGCAACATACGATCGTATCTTTCCTTCTTTGTGTGATATTACCACTACAGGAGATGGTACGATAAAGCGGGAGTTTTTCATATCCATTTCCTTCACTGTCAGTAAATAGTATCTGCTACTCTCTGATCTGAGCAAAGGAAAACAATCAAAGGAAAGAATGAGAATATGAGTCTTAAAAGCTGCATAGAGATGTCTTTCATCCCATTTCTTCCGTTTGTATTTCTCGATAAAACACGAACACATTAAATCAATATAGCACTATGGTGAAGTAAATCATTCGGTTATTAATTCTAAAATCTTATCACGAGGACGTTAATAGTCTTTGATGATGTAGGTGAATGCCGTTAAGGATCAGTTCGACCGGTCATTTTGACCTTGATGAAAGCGGTGTGGACTGAGAGCAACTTAGACAGAATTGCATTCAGGCTGTAGACATATATATAATTTACAGTGTGAATGTTATAGGTAGGAATCCTTTATGGAAAAGCAAATTAAGTCCACCTTTCTCAAAATAATTCTCACTAATAGGTCTTTATATATAACATAATATATTACAAGCGTCTGGTCCGTCATTCATAATTCAGCCGTCGTCCATTAAGGAATATCCGCGTCCATAATCCAAAGACCTTTTTCATATTCCATATAACAGCATTAGCACCAAATTCAAAAAGACAATCATAGTATACATAAACATAGGCTGGTTTCCTTCAAGAGAGAAGCGGTCAATAGTTTTCAATGATGCCGGCAAGACATCATGATGTTCCAAAAATATCAAATCCGTATCGCTCGTCAGTATTCTTAATCCATATGTTTTCATCTGAGAACTGTGATATCTACTGGCGCCATCTTTGAGCAAATTGATATTTCAGAAAAAAAGTGAAGGTATTATCAGGGCTATAAATATGGTTATTGTCATGTGGTAAAAGCAGACAGAGAGCCCTAAAATCTACACTTTGGGTTTGAGACTACTTACACTTGGGGGTTTAAGTTTTCTCCTATATTATGAACACTCAGGTTCGCTACTTATCTCTGTTGCCGGAAATCGATGCAGCGAAAAGATCCACTTCAGTGGATAATTTTAATCATTAATATATGTGGTAAAATTAAGCAAGTTAATTGAAAGCCACCGTGTGTTTATTTTATGGAGATTGCATATCATCTGTAAATTTCTGACTGAACCCTGTTATCCGATTCACTGTATGCCATTTCCAAGATTTCCTCCGGATCTGAATATTGCTTTATGTACAAAATCTTAACGTGAAATTATGTTATGTTTTGGATATGCTCTTGTTTCCGCGGCAGGTATCTTGCGGTATCGATATTCCTTAAATAGTATCAATGGACACTAGGTAATTCTCTTTCAGCATATTTCGATTTATGTTCGAACGTTTTAAGATATGCCTGTATGATATATACAAAGGAATTATATATATGAAAGGAAAACAAACGACTTTACACATAAATTGATAATGACGGAGAACATATACGCAACAAATTATAAGCAAGCTGCCGGCTGCTTTTATTTAAGGCAGGGAAAGATACAACGACTGTATATAAAATGGTATAATTGATACAGCATTATCATATCATACTGGTGTAGGCTCACGAGAGCTTGTACTGATTAGATCAGTAGAACGATGTCCGTGCATCCTCTATGAGAGATGCAGACGATAAGGTCTCAAAGTGTCAAAATCTGTTATGAATAATATTGAGAAATTGTTGCTCATAAAAATCGTTAAGTAATTTTCAGATTACTTTATAGGAATTTAGGTGAAGTTGACGGCTATAGGCCAAATAAGGTGTAATGCTTCATGTCTTCAATACAATTTCGAATTATCGTTTTTGATCAATGGAAAGCTTTCTAATTGTTTATTATGCATCGGTGACATTGGAGATTTGTGAGAGGAAAACCCTGTAAATTGAGACACGGAAAGAATTAACCGAAGTGCTGAAATAAACGCATTCTGCAGTGGAATTCCTGGTTGCCTGATCTTTGACCCTTGACCAAGCACAAGCGAAATAGCCGCCGTCAGATCTGTCAGTATTCTGACAGCCCAAAACTACATGCTTCCTTCTGTTGTTTACATGCCGGTTTACTGGTCTTTCTTATAGAATATCAAGGATCTTTAGAATCTAGCAGAATGTTTTAGTAAGTGTTATGGGTCTGCTACGGACAGGGAAGTCGGGTTGAACGGTGAACTTTGATTAGATAACAGACCGACGACGTTACAGGTACACACAGCTTCAGACGGCGTCTTGAACTGAATCAGTAGGACGAAGTATGTCACCAACAGACCTCCAACCTGAAATCACAAAAGGCATTATATTACAACTGTAAGCAATCTCAGTAAACTCAGATATAAGATCGTCCAACATTATATCTAACATGAACACAATATAAATCCCGTACGAATTTCAAACTACATCTGTTAGCCAATCAGGTGGCTAGCTGGGCGAAATAACTTTAAATATACGCCCCTTGTAACAAACTCCGAACAGCGTATTTCAGCTGAACGACTATCGCCTAGCCTACAAGCACTGCCCGCAATTGAGATTAACGCTAACACGCTCTCAGCGTAGAGATTACTCCGCCAATACAAACCCCTTTCTATCACTTTAATAACCTCAATATTCATTAACAAAATATCTCCGAAAATCTGTTCATCAATAACCTACACTGGTTTCACTGATAGCGAGTTGATGTTATTGATTTTTGTTTGTATTTCGCATAAATATAGCCCATGCGTATGGACCTGTCGTAGTGTGTGATACAATATGGATCCTATTACTAACTGTGTAGGGGTGACGGCTTGTCCGGCGATCATATGTCGACAGTTTAGCTTTGTCTCTGAACGCAAATCAAAAGCCGTGTTCCAATTAATTGTTCTAGATATGCCTAAGGTACATGTTGTTATGACAGCCTTCTGTCATTTCACACTAGTTAACAAATGAAACAATGAAACTCCCTACATCGCTGTACTGTTTTGAAGGTTCCCTTTTCAAATCGAGAATTGACCAATCAAAAAGTCAATTTCGCCAATGGGCTGTTTCAATCAGCTTCGGAGACCACACCGAATAGCTGTCTTATATTCTTCGAAACTGTGCTAGTGCATTCGACTGCAGTCAGGGGATGTCCTTGTAATTACAAACAAGAACACGTGAACAGAAAACTGAAATAATATACAAATAAGGAATCCTGTCCGGACATCGTGCGTAAACTTCAAATAATTTGATACGGCCGTAAAGTCTGCCTTTGTCCGAAGGTAGAAATTATCAAAAGACCGACCGCTGATAAGTTGTTCGTTTCCGTGAACTGAACGTCAATCAAAGCCAAATTGTTCGTCGTCATTGGCTTTGTAGTAGCGTTGTGTGCCTTGGCTAGCAACACCTACTGCGATATAGGCCTAAAATATCCCCCATTAAAATCTTCCCTCCATTCCAACCCGAATTCTATATAGTATGTCTCGTTCGTTCTAAATCTCAACCCAGTCTGGCGATCTCAGAGCATGCAACGGGGATTGCTGAAGTTCTAGGTTCTGGCCCAGACCGGTTTGGAGCAATCTCCTGGCATGTACGATTTATTTTGAGGTAACAGGGCTAGCAGTTTGGATCATAAAGCTATCCCTGCAACACCCCTCCCCGTTTTCTTTTTGGCGAAGGTCTTACTTCGCCTAGATAGAACCCTTCCCATCGCAGGCAACCGCTGTTCTAGCGCTGCCAATAATTACTAAAACGCGAGACAAAGACGTGAATTCTCCTTGTTTTATCACATGTGTCAAAATCCGTAACATGCAGTGTACAAAAGTACACTGCTCTCTAAAAATACCCAACTTCAATAAAATGACAAACCATCCCACTTGTGCAGTCTTATTCCAGACTGTCTATAATTACACCTAAACCCACTAAAAATCTCGTTCAAATGGCCAGTCTCATGGGACTGATCACTTTATTTCTCAAAAGTATAATCGGCGGGCCAGCCTACCAGCTTTACGGCCCAAATAAATACAATCGGCCGCATGGGACTGCTCACTTTAATTCTTAAAAATATACTCTGCAGGCCAGCCTACCAGCTACATGGCCGCAATAAGCACCAGTCCGTCATAAAATCCACTACTGGAACAAGCCTCTAAACTACTGGCTGTCCAGACTATATATTGAACTCCCCATTCTCCCTCCCCTAATAATTTCAAGGCTCGCCTTCGTCAGCAGCCAACAGTTTCGAGTGGAAAGGCCCTTCAAGGGCGTACGCACGAAGAGTCAGAAACGTGTATGCGCACTACACGCCATTGATCCCAATGTACATACGCTCTCGCAAACGGCCACCCCATCAGAGAGAATGTCTGCAGAGGAAGAACATAACCATAATTGGTACACCTCCACAGGTATCAAGAACACACTCACAATATCGTTGAGCTCATAACTAGAACAGGGTTGAGACTATAATCAAATAATGACGCATGTATTCACTCCCAGAGTGGTGGCCATCCAGCCCCACCGGACTCACAATAACTTATACACGCATTGTACGACGGTTCGGAGACAACTCTCACCAGGGCTCCATGACGAAGACACGGGAGGAAGAGGGCCCATCTCCCTTAACCCCAGGCCTCCGACATGGCTAACCGCACTACATATTATCGTACCATATCTCATCCAAGTCACTCCATATATTAACTTTACCACACACTTCAATGAACGTGTCACATAGCTTAACACACACAGAAAAACTCACAAAAAACACAGTTATACCATCTCAACAAAAGTCACATAAAAACGCGATTGGTGCGTATATCTACCACACAGAGTCTTCACACACAGAAATTATCTAATCACACAGCAACCATCGAACCCAGGCGTCCAGCACCCGGTTCCCTCACACAGATTACATCAACACCTAGTTCATCACAACGCATCATATGCTCCCATAACACTACACGTATAACGCCGCAGCACACATCACAATTTCCAAACATCCCGAACACACACGAGGGTTCTCCAACACACACCATAATTCTAGAACAATAGTTCCAAAATACACATTACATTACACAACACATCAACAACGGTTTGGGTCTAGAATTTTATATATTTTTTTTCTTGAATTCCACAATACCTCAAACAAACATCCTGTACAACAAAATCAAATCAACCCCCAAATAGGATAATTTCACATAGAAAATCAAAACCAAATACAATATATCCATCACTGCATACACGTGATGGTACACAACCATATATCTCCACCAAGCGGACACTATACTACATCGCTTCAGACGCATACACAAAATGCGTCACCATTGGCCCATCAACTAACTTCACCATTTATCAGTTACTGGCAGAGCGAAATGGAGCCCACATTGGACAAGTCACCATTCCATAAAAATTCAAACTGCAAAAACCTTGGTGTCTCCAATAACCAAGGTTTTATCCCTAAAATCTACAACACATCCATAGGCTGATAGGAAATCGAAGCCTAGCAACAGGTCGTCAACCAAGGGTGCCACCACTATATTTCCAGTACAGTGAAAATCGGAGATGGATAACGGGACATGCCGAACTAGCATTCCCATACTGGTCATTCCTCGAAATGCACCAGTCAACCGAATAGGCGAAGACGACAACCCCTGAAGACCCAACCTAGCAAATAGATGTTCACTCATGACGGTGACTTGGGCGGCCGTGTCTACCACAGCAGTCACCGGCACAGACCCAACCTTAACTGGAATGGACATCGCCCACCCCTGGGAACGAGACAGAGTAACGTCTCTGACTGCTGCAGTAAGTTCAGTAACACCTGCCTCGTCTCCCGTGGACGACCCCACCCCGTCATTTGCAGTTGCTAATTCAGCCCACCCATCTAAACCACGTCTAACAGGGCAAAAACGGCTTATGTGACCGGGTTTACGGCACGAGTAGCACAGTCGTGGTGGACGGAAGGGTCGCGATGACCGACGGCGAGGGGACCTCTTATTTATCCCTTCCCCTTCTGCCTTACAAGCATCAGGAAAAGCCTCCCCCACTGAATCGACATTAACAGTCCTACATGTAACCGTCTGAAAACTCAAGTCTCTCAGATTATATCGTGAGGAGTTCACATAACTCAAGGCTTCCGAGATTGTGGTGGGGCTCTTTTCCATAGCAAACCTCACAGCCTGTATTTCCCTGCATCCCTTGAGAAAATGTTCCACCGCTACTGACTCAATAATCTTTTCCGGTGCATTCGGATACCCGTCCCTTGCCAACCTAGCGCATCTGAAAGCAAACTCCTCTAAAGTATCCTCGGAACCCTGCACTTCCGCCTGCAACCGCTGCCTAACTACACGCGGAGGTTCCCTACTATGATAATGGCATTCCATTGCTTTGAGGACCATATCAAACGAGGCTTTGACTGCCTCCGATTGATAACTGTAAAACACCATGGCATCGCCATGAATACAGTCCGTTAATTTCTTAAGACACTGGTCTTTGTCCCACTTTCTACTTTCGGCTTCCAACTTAAATTTAACCCTAAATGGAACCCAGTCTCCTCTGGTCCCTGAAAACACTAAAGTCTTGGGAAGCCGGGGACTTTGGCTACGGTAGCGTTCTCGGGATACATGTCGTTCAGTTGATCTCGATCTGGACGAGCATTCGCTACATTTACTAGGAGAGGCCTCAACCTCCCCCTCGGTATCAGTAACGGACACATCGGCCACATTCCCATTATCTATATACCCTTGGAGATATTGCCCCCCTACCATAGCATTGTCTAAAAACAATCCATTTCTATTTATTGGGCATTGGAAGTTCGGAGCTGAAGTGTGGCCACTGGGCGGTAGCTGATGAAATACATTATTTACATCCCTAGCCAGACCAGTGTCCAGTCCTGCTGTTCTATTTAGATCTAATGGACATAGGGGGTCGGGAAGGGCAGCTGGTACATTCACTTGAACATGTGGTTCATTTTGATGAACTGGGGCCGCATTCAATTGATTTGCAGTCTCTCCCTCACCCTCAATCAATTGTTCAGGTCTATTATTTACAACAACAGGAGTTGGGTCCGCCTGACCAGCGTCCCCCGTTGTCTGTTCAGAGGTCGCATGTGATGAAATCTTGCTTGGATCACTAAGCAATGTAACAACAGTCCTCATATCTAAACCCACTTGTTCCATCTTATCATCAACTTGCTTCACCTTATCATCAACTTGACCTATTTGAGTGTTCACTTGTCGACCTAGTTGTCCTACTGTAGTGTTTATTTGTTGACCTAGTTGGTCAACTTTAACATCCACTTGTCCTACTTTAGTTTCCACTTGTTGACCTAGTTGGTCAACTTTAACATCCACTTGGGTCAATTGGCGGCCATAATTATCTATCTTTTCATCCAATTGTCCTAAATGAATCTCATACTCCTTGATATTATCATGCAACTGGTCAATTTCTACATCCATTGCATCCACTTGGGCCGTTATTTCAACTTTCCATGATCCAATGATTTCTTCAAGACGACGGTCAACTAAAGCATTAATGTATTCCGGACTTCCCGAAAAGTCTAAACCTATAATCTGCCCCTCTAGGACTAGATCGGCTATATGCCCGGCACTTAACTGAGTCGCCTGCATAAAATGCTTAAAATTAACCAACCTGCCCTCTTCCTGCATGGCTACCACACGTGCACTTCGACTACTCCCCACCCCTTTCAATTTTTGCAGTGCTTCCTCTGTGGCCACTGACACATCAATGGGCCCTAAATCTGCCATGTTAACAAAAGTGGAACGATATACGTATATGCAAACAAGTCCAAAAAGATAAGGAATACCCAATCAAAATCTAGTCAAATAAATTCAAATATATCAGACTTTCAGTGAGTTTCCTTCTAGAAACTCACTAAAGCAACTGAAAGACAGCCCACATTGGTATGTCCACTACAAAACAACAAATCTTACACTAAAATAAATAGCAGTGTCAACTCCTCACACTCAGTTTCCACTCCAGAAACTCATTAAAGCAGAAGACCGTGTACCTCGTTATGTCCCCTAGGGAACACCAAATTGGACACGAAAAATGAAAAGCAGTGTCAACTACTCAAATTCAGTGAATGAAAACAAATATTTAAACATGTGCAGGTTCGAGTTCAAACTGACGAAACCCTTTTATGAACCAAATTAATTGTGCCTAATCAGCCATATCCATTAGGAAAAAAGAAAAAGAACAAGACCCATCTCTAGATGTTGCCACACAGTCAACACGCTGTTGCAACTTCTCTATTAATCTTGCACTATTTCAATTTACAACTAATTATGAATAGGGCACTAAAGAAACCCAGGGTGGGTCTGTGTGGGGGGGGGGGAATCAATTATCAATTGTGCCCGGAAAACAAAGTCAGGCCACCTGTGCTTAAATTAACACAGTTTTCCGTGCCTGGAGGAATACAACACAGAATACAAACTAGATTTTAAACTCGACCACATCGAGGAGTCAATAAATCCGAGTTGAAATACAAACAGGAAATAGCCCGTCTCGAGATGGTAAACTGCATCAAAATTTTAACTCACTCGCTCAACATCATGAACAACCTTCAGTCTATCATTCAGACCCCTCAAGGATGAACATAGGCAAGTTCCCATTCAATTAAATTTCATAGCTTAATTTCCTAAACTGATCC
>JAVTVY010001383.1:0-34557 GCA_036873755.1 Hanleya hanleyi
ATCCAATATGGCCGCCAAACCGTTCAGTCAATCAAAAATATTTGCTTTCAGTACAACACATCATGGCCTTCTCGATATATCGTAGCAACCTAGAAACCCGTATCTGTAAGGGTTCAAGAGAATAAGCCGTTGCAAAATTGGTAAAGTTTTTCACCAAATTCAAGATGGCGGCCAAACCACGTGACCTAGGAGTAAATTTTTTGCATATTCATGATCGCCATGTCATATAACATATATTTCATAACTTTTCCCGTCAAAATCTATTACTTGAATATCCGAGCATTTTGATTGGCCGATGGCGGCCATTTTGTTTTACGTAGCAACTTTTCAATAAGATCGTTGAGAGACCCTGATCCATCGATTATGTGTACCAAGTTTCACAACGATCGGTGCAGCGGTTTCAGAGAAGAAGACCCTTGAAGGTTTTAAGCTAAATCCAAGATGGCCGCCAAACTCTTCCGCCAATCAAAAGTATTTGCTTTCAGTGCAACAGATCATGGCCTTCTCGATATATCGCAGCAACCTAGAAACCCGTATCTATCAAGGTTCAAGAGAATAAGCCGTTGCAAAATTGGTAAAGTTTTTCACCAAATTCAAGATGGCGGCCAAACCACGTGACCTAGGAGTAAAATTGTTGCATGTTCCTGATCGCCATGTCATATAACATATATTTCATAACTTTTCCCGTCAAAATCTATTACTTGAAAATCCGAGCATTTTGATTGGCCGATGGCGGCCATTTTGTTTTACGTAGCAACTTTTCAATAAGACCGTTGAGAGATCCTGATCCATCGAGTATGTGTACCAAGTTTCACAACGATCGGTGTAGCGGTTTCAGAGGAGAAGACCATTGAAGGTTTTAAGCTAATTCCAAGATGGCCGCCAAACTCTTCAGCCAATCAAAAGTATTTGCTTTCAGTGCAACAGATCATGGCCATCTCGATATATCGCAGCAACCTAGAAACCCGTATCTATCAGCGTTCAAGATAATAAGCCGTTGCAAAATTGGTAAAGTTTTCCACAAAATTCAAGATGGCGGCCAAACCACGTGACCTAGATACTTGGTTTTTACATATTCTTGATCCCCATGTAGCCGTGCATGTATCTGGTTACTTTTCCAGACTTAATTCAGAGCTTGAAATTTGACCAATTTTGATTGGTCCATGGCGGCCATCTTTTTCAACGGAACCAATTCTCTTTAAACATCGTTTACTCAGACCTGTCCATATATCATGCCTACCAAGTTTTGTGCCGATCCGCCCAGTAGTTCCAGAGGAGAAGATGATTGAAAATAAAATTAAAATTGCAGTAAATCCAAGATGGCCGCCATGTCGTTGGGAAAATAAAGAAGCTTTACCCCAGGTGCAACACCTCTCGTCATGTTATCATGCCTCCAAGTTTCGACCGAATTGTTCCAGCCCTTTTCGAGTTATAGCGGCTACAAAATATGGTGGAATAATAAGAATAATCCGAACAAATACAAAAGGCTTCAAGCCATTCTGGCTTTGAATCCTAAATACACAAAATGAAGTGTTTATATTGCTCATACTCTTTCTTGTGTTTTCCGCACACAAGTTTGTCGCAAGAATCTTCACATACCGTTCAAATGTCTGAGGTACACATTTGTTGCCTATCCACAGTAAAAATAGTTTCGCTCCAACGTCAGAAACGCTACATCGAGACGTCTTTTTGAATTTGGTGCTAATACTGTTATATGGAAAATGGAATAGGTCTTTGGATTATGGACGCGGATATTCTCTAATGGACGACGGCTGGATTATGAATGACGGACTAGACGCTTGTAATGCCCACGTTATTATTTTTCCTACGAAGTAGGCTACAGATCGCAAATTGTCCGGTAATGAGTGAGTCAGTCAGTCCATCCGAATCCTTTCGTCGGCAAAATAAGGAGAACCGTTGACATTATAACCTTGATGTTTGGCATGAACGAGCATTAGGGCATTGTTACCAGCTAGTTCTGATCTGAAATAATTCTGATTAAAATTAGATTTATAATTAACACTTCAGTATATTGTTACAGATCATACGGAGAAAAGTCCGATCATTTAAGCGAGGGAAACATGACACCATGGAATTTGGGAACAGCCCTGGCATGCCTGGTGCTCTCTCGCTGTTGGATTCAACCGCAAGATCTGAGGACAGCGACCTCAATACAGCTGAGCGAACTATTTATAGACGGAGGCTGGTGAAACCCAGTATTAATGTGTTTAACTCTGAGTCTATTCAACTGCTTGATGTACCAGGGCCAGATCACTAAATGACCAGAACATTCACCAATATACTTTCATTTTTTGTGGCACGAACACATCGATGTAAATATATAAATACCCAGAATATAATCTTGCTCAATCTCACAAAAGGCATGTTATAAAGAGAACCTATGGCTGTTATGGAAGGTTGTACATGTACCATATTATGATGAAACGTACCGTAGGGGAGGGTCACATCATATCTCAATGAAAATGCGATCGAGTCCTAATGCCTACTCTACTTCGTAGGTCCTGTGACGTTAGTCACACTGCTCATGTATAAGTAGGTCTACTCCATTTTGTCACAGTGATCGTGTTTCAATGTTACATTTCGCACACACTATTTTAAGCGAAAATATACGTTTGGGCTCAAATTACATAATTTTATCTGCGAATGATCTTGGGTGGCATCCAGGCATGAGATTACTTCCTGTCTCGCTCAATCATTTTGAGGATGGCGTCACTATTCCAAAATTTCGAATGATTCTGGTAGAAATATGAACTGTGGAGAGTTTCAAATCTCTACATTTTATGAAGATGTGCTCTGCAGAGGCACATATCCAAACCAAACATTGCTGTAAGCACAATATATCAAATTCTTAGATTACAATCAACCAGATATTTACGTTTCACATCGGCTAAATTTGGCGTTATTTAAAGCGAACATAATAATTAATTACAATAAATCAATTTATGTTCAGTTAAAAAGAAACCTGTAAAAGAAATGAGATATAGTGAGATATTTTCCACCTTAGTGTCTGGAGCGCATGCAACTGAATTATGGACTAAATAATTTAACAGCGACTGACAAACAAGGATTTCGAAAGAAAGATACCTACCAGCAATGGTACAGCATCTAAATGTTTACAAGGATCAGAATCGCTGATTTTGTTAAAATAACAACAAATAAATCACATACGAATTGCCTTCTGACAAGATGCCGTCATAATTACATCATCAAAGCAATTTAAGAAATTGTTCTTTCCCGTTTGATTATAGTGTGGCTTATAATTATGGGGAAACATTTCTGACTCCGGTATGACCATAATACACTTAGTCATTCTACCCCGCCTGTTAGAGTTCAACTGTAACTATGCATAAATATTGTTTAGATTTCATGCCATATGTTGCTATTGAACGTGAAGCTAAATATCAAATCATAACAATAGCCTGGTTATAGGGATAAAATACAACGAATCTTACTTAGTAAACGGCAACAATATGTAATTATTTTCAGTAACATTAATTGATCGGTTTTATTAAGTTATTAACGGAGTAGAGGACATTCATTTCCCTGCTCTCATGGGGCTACAATATGGTGATTGTCATTCCTTTCAAAACAATCTGAATTTCCTCACAAAACAACCCAGACATCTTAAAATGGGATAAAAGTCAACAACAGACATAATAGAACCATTTATGCGTATTTTTGGCGGTTGGATAGCGTGGTAGGACTGACCAAAAGTTGGCATTTTAGATTCAACCGTTGTAGGGGCAAAGTTCTCTAGCGGTTGAAAATTATGCTCCTGGAATCCCCCAAAATTGACTCTTAGTCAATTTGTGTTATACAATAACCATATGAGTTTGGTATTACATAGCAAAACTGGGTAATTTTGACCAGGGGAAGTTCGATTTAATGAGCATCAAGCAAGAAAAATTAAAATCTAGCTATGTTTTAGGGTTATGGTTTTTAAGTGAGATACATACATATTTTTTGAACGCGTATGATGACCGCAGATTTCTTTTATGGATCACCTTTTCTTAACATGATGAAAAATTTCTAAAACTAAAAAAAAAGTTCAATCTCAGAAATGAACGTTCTCTACTGCCTTAATGCTTGAATGTATAAATGTGAATTAAACCGAATGTGTATAAAGGAATGTGATCGGGCTAAATGTCCCATGTGAGAAATGAAAAGGGAATAGGAACAAACAATTAGTGCATTCCAGGCCCGGTTCGAACCTGCCTATTGTTGAGATCAAGTCCGCCATATTGAATTCTGATTATCGGAACATACTGACCCATACAGCGCCATGGCCACGACAGCACAATACTGAGTCAAATGGGACACTTGTCGTGTAGGACTGTTATAACCACCACTGTATTAACGCCTTAGAATGTCCGCTTGGCTAATCCTGTTGTATCCTATAAAACGGAGAGCAATACGGATGTATTCCCTAGGACACCCGAGGGTTCCCTAGGTTGCCTTCCCAATTACAAGCGGCTAGTCCGTCATTCATAATTCAGCCGTCGTCCATTAAAGAATATCCGCGTCTATAATCCAAAGACGTATTTCATATTCCATATAACAGTATTAGTACCAAATTCAAAAAGACAATTATAGTATACATAAACATAGGCTAGTTTCCTACAAGAGAGAAGCGGTCAAGTTTTCATTGTTGCCGACAAGACATCATGATGTTCCTAAAATATAAAATCCGTATCGCCGATCAGTATTCTTAATCCATAATAATCGTTGTAAAGTCGTCATCTAGAGAATGATGTGTCTCAGTCACGCTTTGATTGTGACTGTTCATATGAGTATCATGAGGGATCTTGAAGTACATGGGTTCATACGGCCCCTAGCCCCGGGTTAAGCGGAATTAGACACAAGTTACGAAACGTAGCGCCATAGATTTTGCACGCTATGTTCGTATTTTGATATCAGCATGCGATATGTATCGACACATTTGAGAAACTTTGAGTGGAGGCGCTTGGTGAAATAGCCCTGTTTAATGAGTTTCTGCAACAATGTTTTGTGACGTTGATCAAAATCGTCACATTTAACACAGGATCTAGCAAATGCTACTAGGCGAGATATGTATACGCCATATGCAGGTCCCACTGGAATATTACTGTCCAGTAAGGGATAATTTACGATGTCGAAATTGTAATCATCTCTTTGTCATAAAGTCGACGAGAGAGAATGCCCGCTTCATTTTTATAGAGATATAGATCTACATATGATGTGCCTGTAGGGCTATCTGTAGTTTCCTTCAGATCCAGTGACTGCGTCATATTTATAGCGATTATCGACAGCGAGAAGATCGTCTATATAGCGTTTGGTGAATGAGAAGGAACGGGCTTTGAATGGATCGGTTTTTGAAAGCGCTTGCATATAGTCATTTTCATAAGGGAACCGATACAGGTCAGCCAACAGGGGGCACAATTAGTACCCATTGGAATACCTATATGCTGCTGATATATTGCGTTTCCAAATTTCACATAGATATTTTTAATGAGAAATTCAAGCAACTTTGTAAACAAAGAAACATCCCATAAATGATATCTCTTGAATGTTGTAGAGCTAAATGGCTTCCGACATTAATATATCTACGATCAGTTTTCTTGAACACTTTTTTCTTTGGACAAACCTGCCCTGGACATGAGGGCTCTCCAGATAAGTGTGTCATAGAGGCGCTCATATCCAGGGGAGATTATCAGCATTCACACCCGTTTTATCTCTATAGAATCGTCGCGGTTTTCCAGATGGATATGAAATTGATCGGTAATCTCGAAGTGGTTCCAGGTTTCTATATGTCCGTGTTTTGTTGCTGTTAATTTGGCTGTTTCTTAGCGTCTTTTTAGTGTCTTATTTTGGGGGCGTTCGTCGTACACGCCTTTCGTGACTCAAAATAATATTCCGACAACGGGGAAAAAATTAAAACGATGTTTCCTATGTTATCCAACATTTAATTTATATATCCATGTTTTGATATTCTTCTAAATCCAATTGAAAGAAACCGTGTCATTTGTCGTCTGTGAATATATAAATGGATGATCTTGCATCACCTTGATAATTAATCGTACAGTCTATTCTCACTCGAAGTGTCTCGAAATAGCGCTGATTCTGATATAGGTCGGGTATTATCCTGTCACGCAAATCAATAAATGCAAATCTGTAAGGTGGATCAATTTGGTCCCCCAGTAACACAGGTATGGAGAGGTTACACTGTATACCTGACTAGTAGCCGACGATGAATTAATGACACAAGGAGGCACATCAACTGGATATGATTTGAATAATAATAAGACGGAAGTTTGCGTCATTTAGTCTTCCATAAATACGTTTATTATTTTGAAGTGCAATTTGAAAAGTCCCGTGGAAAACAATGTCCTCTGCCGTGATCATCAAACCGCACGTCCCACGGTGGGATATGAGTCCGATTACAATCGTATTGCATCTCACGCATGTGTTTGTCGCGTGAACCTGACACATTACAACGCATATATTAAAGCGAAGTGAGAAGAGGTGCCGACATACATGTACTGACAGAGACATGACTTCACAGTATAGTCTTCTGGTTAACCTACTCTAAAGCACATAACAAGAAGCTAACGATTCGTGATATGTGTTGTATCTCAGGTACGCTTTTATTGTACCTGTTCATGTGGCAACTTGGATGACATGACCACACGGTCCCTATCACCGGCATAAGCGGTATTAGATACAAATCTAGAGAGCTATGATGGAAATGCTCTGACAATTCGTATATTGGTAATTGGTGAGCTGTGTCGTTGTGACAACTCGTACACTGGGGATTGGTGAGCTGTATCGTCGTCAGATGGAAATGACGGAATTTAACACAAAAGTCTGTAACACTAGTCTGTAACGTATTCCTCACCAGTCCAGCTGTCACTGTTGAAGCAGAACAGACTCACCCGAGTTTAAATCATCTACACTGTTAAAATGCAAATGTTATATTTAACATCTAGAGGGTTGGAGGAGGGAAAACATTTAGAAAGTGTTGTTTCACCACTTTTAAGTGTTGGATGCAGCTTAAAATGTTGCAGCTCACACTTAAAAGTGGTGATACAACACATTCTAAATGTTTTCCCTCCTCCAGCCCTCTAGATGTTAAATCTAACATTTGCGTTTTGATAGTGTAAGTAGAGTTCGCACTATCAAAATGTTGGGATGTTTTGTCTCACTCACATAACGTATCTATTTACGAAATATCGCGCGTGTCGGGGGAAACAACTGATATGCAATCTATCCAAACTGCACTCGCATATTCTACAGAAACTAACAACAAGATGTTGTCTCTTGTGTTTTATCAATCACAGCGAACACATATAACAGAATGAAAGGAATCCTAGGATATTTAGACTGTGTGAAAGGTGTCCGAGTCCAAGAATATTTGAATGACTGCTAGTGCTTTCCATACAGAAGAGACTAATCTTTCCATTTCGCATGTGTACAGTAGGAAAAACACGTTTCTGCAGGGTTAATGCTAGCGAACGATCTAAAATTCTTATTAGATTGCTTTTCCTTTTACACCAAATTTATATAGTAATGTGAATTGAAATGGTGGAATGTGATACAAAGCGTTTCTCGGGTAGGTGTATCGGTTTATGTACATGGGTTATTAGATTATAATCACAGGGTATCATTTCCGACAAATTACAAGCGTCTAGTCCGTCATTCATAATCCAGCCGTCGTCCATTAGAGAATATCCGCGTCCATAATCCAAAGACCTATTCCATTTACATATAACAGTATTAGCACCAAATTCAAAAAGACAAATGTATACATAAACATAGGCTTGTTTCCTCCAAGAGAGAAGCGGTCAACAATTTTCAATGATGCCGGCAAGACATCATGATGTTCCAAAATATCAAATCCGTATCGCTGATCAGTATTCTTAATCCATAATATTCGTTATAGAGTCGTCATCTAGAAATGATGTACCTCAGTCACGCTTTGATTGTGCCTGTTCATATGAGTACCATGAGGATCTTGAAGTACATGGGCTCATACGGCCCCTAGCCTCGGGTTAAGCGGAATTAGACACATGTTACGAAACGTAGCGCCATAGATCTTGCACGCTACGTTCATATTTTGCTATCAGCATGCGATATGTATCGCCAAATTTGAGAAACTTTTGAGTGGAGGCGCTTGGTGGAATAGCCCTGTTTTATAAGTTTCTGCAACAATGTTTTGTGACGTTGATTAAAATCATCACATTTAACACAGGATCTAGCAAATGCTACTAAGCGAGATTAGTTTATTTGAGCTGAAGAACTATATATCTATATATTGTTACGTCTAAATGATAATAGAACAACGCAACAGAAAGATTTGTGAAGTCGATTATTAAACAAATATTTATTTACAAATACTAAAGTCATATACAAATTAAGTTAGGTCAATACAGCAAACAAAATCTTACTGTTCAATGTTATACCGGTGTATCTCTCGAGCCTGTATTAACGTACAAATCTCTATACAGTTCGTTCCGGCGTGCAGAAATCTTGACCAATACCGCTCAGCTGTTGTCCAGTTTCCGTCAGTACAATTACGTAGATAATACACAGTGGTCGAACACAGGAGTAATCCAACAGGAATATATAATCCAGCTGACCGTTATCTCAGTCAAAGGTAATGCCCAGTTATGCACCCAATAGAAGCCGTTCGAATCTCCTCCACGATCACTAAACTTCGAGCAATTTATACTTCTATCGGGAATTCGAGATCATTCTATCAGATCAAGAAACTTCCATCGGTATAGCAATGACGTAAGATTTAACCCTAATACAATTATAACAGTTACGAGAAAGTTCGACATAATTAACCCAGATAAACAAGTGCTTTCTCATTCCGGAAACTTCAAGAATGTCTAATATTGAATACAATGAAAATCTATATGTATAGATGGCGCTCCGCACTAAGCGCTCAGGTCAAAGATGCATGTACAGATGGCGCTATGCACCAATATAGCAGGTCATACACGGGGTTGTACGTAGAGCAGCCATTAGCAATCACAGAATCTTCCAGAAAACACTAGAAGGATGAGTCACATAATTCACTTACGATAAATCGTCACGATTACGAGAAAATTCTAGATCACAACCACAGAACAGAAGGTTAAAAAGTCCACCTCAACTCTACTATCCTAGAACTATCCTCAGTGTCTAACTTTATACTGTAATACCATGACACTCCCCCTCTTAAAAGAAGAAAGTTTCAAACTTGGAACTTTCTTGACAATTCAAAACATTATTACAAAACAAAATCTATATTACAACAGCAAAAATGTTGACAAACATATGTACATTATATGCGAGACAAACAATCAGCGATCAAATTGTCCTTACCCTTAATATGTTTGATTTCAATATTGTATTCTTGTAACACCAAACTCCATCTCAACAATCTTTGATTTTTGTTTTTCATCTTACTTATGAAAACAAGTGGATTGTGATTACTGAATACAGTAATTGGCAACGATGAAGAAGTAACATAAACATCAAAATGTTGCAAAGCCAATATCATTGCGAAACGTTCTTTCTCAATTGTAGAATAATTTATCTGATGTTTGTCAAATTTACGTGAAAAATAACATATTGGGTGATATTGTAACAAAACGACACCAGCAGCAACATCACTAGCATCTACAGCCATATTAAAAGGTGAACCAAAATCTGGTGCTGAAAGAACTGGTGCGCTCTTGAGTATGGCTTTCAGTTTTCCAAAAGCTGATTCACATTCATCGGTCCAAACAAAAGTTTCCCTCTTTCTTAAGAGCCGAGTTAAAGGTTAAGTAATATCTGAAAAATTTGGACAAAATTTCCTGTAGTAACCAGCCATACCCAAGAAACGCGTCAGTTGTCACTTACATGTTGGTCTTGGAAATAGCGAGATAGCACTGACTTTAGCATCTACAGGCTTTACCTGACCCTGACCTACAACATGACCCAAGAATGTCACACGTGCATGTCCAAATTCACGTTTTCCAAGATTGAGTGTCAGCTTGGCGTCACTCAGCCGATTGAACAGTGCGCGAATTCTCTGTAGATGATCTTCCCATGTATCGCTGTAGACAATGACGTCATGTGAAATTGTATCAGTCCGAGTAGGAATGTCAGGAAACAAATGTTCATATTGACTGAGCAGAGTTCGAAGTTCTTCCTGACGCGCTGCCTCGAGATGACACAACTTGGAATCCAAATTAAGTAGAATGTCAGAGTTCTGTAATTTCGCCGCTGTCATGGACTCGTCACAAGTTTCAATAGTATCAGCGTCAGAACTAACTACACTTACAGGATGGACAGTACTGTTAGTGCTATCTCTGTCGATGTATAACTTTAACATATTTACATGGCATAACTGTTTGCTTTTACGCCTGTCAGGAGTCTGAATTACATAATTAAGGTCACTTAGTTTCTTTCCAATGGCATAAGGACCATAATATCTAGCCTTAAGTGGATTACCAGGAATAGGCAGAAAAGCCAGAACCTTCTCACCAGGTTTGAAACTTCGTTTAAGGACATGTTTATCATAGGTTAATTTCATATCTTTTTGAGCTGACTTTAAATTTGACATGGCCAAATCACGTGCTTTGGTCAACCTGGTGCGAAAGTCTGACACATATTGTAAGAGACGACATGAGTCAAGATCACTGTCTATGAACTTTTCCTTCAGCAGTTTAAGGGGTCCTCTAACTGTATGACCAAAGACTAATTCAAATAGACTGAAGCCTAAAGATTCTTGAACAGACTCTCTAACCGCAAACAATAACAAATGTATGCCTTCATCCCAGTCTTTTTCAGTGTCAAAACAATAAGTCCTAATCATCTTCTTTAATGTTTGATGGAATCTTTCTAATGCGCCTTGGCTTACTGGGTGGTATGCAGATGATTTGTACTGCTTTATTCCCAATTCATGCATGACTTGTTGAAAGATTCCTGACATGAAATTAGATCCCTGATCAGACTGGGGTAGGCCGACAAGTGTGAAAAACTTAACTAAGACCTTAACAATAGTTTTTGCCTTAATATTCCGTAAAGGAATGGCCTCAGGGAACCTGGTTGAGGCACACATGATTGTTAACATGTATTGATTGCCTGACATTGTTTTTGGTAATGGACCGACACAATCTATAATCATCCTACTAAAGGCTTCCCCAAATGCAGCGATTGGTTGTAGAGGGGCCTTTGGTATGGTTTGGTTAGGTTTTCCTACCATTTGACATGTGTGGCATGACCTACAAAATTCCGCAACATCTTTCTTTAAATTTGGCCAATAGAAATGATTTAGAATTTTGTAGTATGTTTTGTTAACACCTACTGTAAATGGCCTGAAAGAGGTGTTTCATGGGCTAGTCTGAGGATATCTAAACGATATGACTTTGGTATCACAATCTGATACTTAACTGCCCGCTCATCAACAGGTGACACATCTGGCGGTCGCCATATGCGCATAAGAACACCATTCTTACAAAAGTAACACACAGGCTCTTGAGTTACATCACACTCATCTACTGCCCTGTCAAACAACTTGGAAATGTCCTTGTCACTATGCTGTTCATTAACCAGCTGTGATTTTGAAATTTTGTCATTAGAACATTCCAATTTGCTATCAAAATGTGGCTTATCAGCCTCATCATTTAAACACACAAAGGTGTCGGCCAAACAAACGACATCGATGACGTCATCTTTAAGAGACTTTTCAGACTCCTCAGCCAATTTACTCATGGCTCTAGTAACTGCACCAGCAGGATACAAACTTTGAATTTCGTCTTCAACTGGATCATGAATCTTATCCAAACAAGGCTTGTCAGTTACAATCGGGTTAACCCCGATCTTATCTCCCGCATGATCATTGCCAAGAAGTAATTGAACACCCTCAAACGGTAAACTACCTTTAATACCCACCGTAACAGGTCCAGAAATCAAGTCGGAAAACAGATGAATGTTATGAAAGTTATGGAGCAGAACGGGTGTATAATTTACGGAATCTACCCCTTTAATCAGGACATTACTGCCTGCAGATGAAGAATCAGAAAACGGCAAAATATCTGCCAACAAAAGAGACTGGGACGCGCCCGTATCTCGCAAAATCTTCACAGGAGTAGCATTAGAAAAATCATTTGAAAGTGACACAACACCATTGTGGATAAATGGTTCAAATATCTCCATAACAGGATTTGAAAAACTGTCAACCTTATCCTTGATAGAACTAATAGGAACAGTGTCCTTGGCCATCTTAACGTCATATACATTATGAACGTCACTAACCTGCTTGGGTATAGATCTTGAAGTGAGGAAACCACTCGGTGTTTGAAAGGCTTGATCTCGTCTTCTTTTCAATTTAAAACAATCAGCCATTAAGTGGCCGTCCCTCTTACAGTAGCTGCAAACGGAAGACTTATTTTGAGTGTTAAAAGTGGGTGACTGAGACTTTGTGTTTGACCTTTGACCTTTGTAACTGGGGTTAAAAGCTTTAGGCCTTGAGAAAGAACTGGATTTGTTACCTGAGATGTTAGACTGGAATGAACTTGGCTTAACAGCATTGGCAAATGATAATTTGTGTGTCAGAGCGTATTCATCAGCAAATCGGGCTGCTTCGTCTAAAGTGTTGGCATTCTTTTCATCAAGAAATGTTCTAATATCACCATGGATACACCTTTTAAATTCCTCTACTAGCATAAGCTGTCTGAGGTTTTCAAAGTTGTTGTCAATTTTAACCGAAGCACACCACCTATCAAATAACTGTTCTTTTGAACGAGCAAATTCTACATGAGTCTGAGAGTTTTCTTTTTCACAACTATGAAACATTTGTCTATAGGCTTCAGGAACTAATTCATAACCTTTAAGGATTAAATCCTTCACTCTATCATAATTTGATGCTTGCTCTACCGTCAATTGAGTGTAAATGTCCCTTGCCTTTCCGATCAAAACACTTAGAAGTAAACTCCAATTTTCTTTCGGCCAGTTTAAATTTTCAGCAATTTTCTCAAAATGCAGAAAATATTTATCAACTTCTTTTTCCTGAAATGGTGGGACGAGACGTATTTGTTGAGCTGCATCAAATTTTGATTGTGATTGTACAGGTGCATCTGCAGGACTTGTTCGCGACTGTAATTCCAAAAGTTTCATTTCTAACTGAAACTGTCTATCTTTCTCTTCTCTCTCTAATGCTCTTTCTTTCTCTCTTTCCTCTAATTCTAACTGTTCTCTCTCTAATTCTAAATTCTTTAATTCCAGCTGATTTTGCAATTCCAATTTCTTTATTTCCAAATAATCGGCTGTTTCCTCAGTTAAATCAAAATCACTTTCATCCCAAAGTTATTTGCTAACAAAATGTTTAATAATGAGTTTCTTAATTTCTTGCTTTCTCCAAGATGTTTTAACTTTAATTTGTAGGAATTTACATCGTCAAATTCCTCCTGACCAGGCTTTGAAGCAAATTGAGCTGGGTCAAATGACATACTGATAATATACTACTCCTCGACTTCACAAATTCAGACAATGTATCAATTTAGAGCTATGTTGCAAAGCTGGAATGTAAACAAAGCTAAACGATAATAGAAAAACACAACAGAAAGATTTGTGAAGTCGATTATTAAACAAATATTTATTTACAATACTAAAATCATATACAAATTAAGTTAGGTCAATACAGCAAACAAAAGTCAAATAAAATCTTACTGTTCAATGTTATACCGGTGTATCTCTCGAGCCTGTATTAACTTACAAATCTCTATACAGTTCGTGCCGGCGTGCAGAAATCTAGTCCAATACAGCTCAGCTGTTGTCCAGTTTCCGTTACGTGGATAATACACAGCGGTCGAACACAGGAGTAATCCAACAGGAATATATAATCCAGCAGTCAGTTATCTCAGTCAAAGGTAATGTCCAGTTATGCACCCAATAGAAGCCGTTCGAATCTCCTCCACGATCACTAAACTATTTATACTTCTAGGCCTATCGGGAATTCGAGATCATTCTATCAGATCAAGAAACTTCCATCGGTATAGCAATGACGTAAGAGTTAACCCTAATACAATTTTAACAGTTACGAGAAAGTTCGACATAATTAACCCAGATCAACAAGTGCTTTCTCATTCCAGAAACTTCAAGAATGTCTAATATTGAATACAATGAAAATCTATATGTATAGATGGCGCTCCGCACTAACCGCTCAGGTCATATATGCATGTACAGATGGCGCTATGCACCAATCTATCAGGTCATACGGGGCTGTACGTAGAGTAGCCATAGCGATCACAGAATCTTCCAGAATATACTAATAGAATGAGTCACATAATTCACTTACGATAAATCGGTCACGATTACGAGAAAATTCTAGATCACAACCACAGAACAGAAGGTTAACAAGTCCATCTCAGCTCTACTATCCTAGAACTATCCTCAGTGTCTAACTTTATACTGTAATACCATGACAACATCGACTTGAAATTATGAAAACGTTACTCGTTGTGCACGATAATAAAATCAACGAACGATTGGCATACCTTACCCGATACTTCATGTTCTTCTTCATTGCCATATCATGTATTAACTTGGGTGATGAAATATGTTGTTTTAAAAATTGTAGTTCATTTATGGTCATTGTGTTATACAGTGCATCTTTGATTTCTCAAACATGAACGAGCTATGGACCAGCGATCTGAAGGATCGGTCTGACGGTTCGGGAGTAAGTAGGATTTCCATTATGTTTCAGTCATATCACGACGGTGCCTACATATGTGCCAGGACACGAGAGTGCCCACAGTCTTATTATCCTGGACACTGATCAGCCCAGTCAGTACAGCACCCGGTCACCCATCCAAGTATTGACCGGTCTGTATTGACAATTATCCAATATTACCCAGACAATGATCGATGATTGGCGGTATAAATTCATAGTTCTCTCAATCGTTTGAAATAATACATATTGTGTTCAGCACATCTTGGGAAAACGCTGATAAATGTGTATAATGAAATTTGAATGTGTGACCTCACATGTATTTAAAGTTGTAATACATACGACAGTGAAAACAATAGTAATATTCGTGCCAATTTACAGCCAACAATTTCAGTCGTTACGGCTGGATAGCATCGCTGAACATTTGCAGTAGATGGTAATGGACGTTTAAATCATTTACTCCGACCATTTCATAGATAGTGGCATGGTTCATCAGACTGGCATAACTTCGTCTGCGAACATCTAACTCGCAAGGTTAATTTGATATTAGAATACGTTGCTAAATGTGTTATTATAGATCAGTATATTTTCGGTGTTCTTCTTTTAATATTACGTAGGGTCAGTTTCTAAATAGCGCCCAAACCGCTTACTTACTGGAGGACGTCTAACTGGTAAAATACAGGAATTTACTGAGTGTTTTTGGTTAAAGACTACTCCTCGCTGAAACACAGGTTTTTGTCTCGAAACTATATGAAGTTTGTCATTGGTTCACCACAAATGAACGAAAATTAAGGAATTTATTAGATTTCACGTACTCATGTTCACACAGAAGAGAACAACTGCTATATTTAACCATGCGAGGCCTGGGGGCATTATATCCCCTGCCATAGCAGCCATGTGGGGTACCAGAATTTTTTCTACAAAATTTCTCCTTTTCTCTGAGGAAAATTAGAAAAAAACAATTTTATTTTAAATCAGATATTATTTATAATGCCGTTTTTGAGAAAAACACGCACAAGAAATTGCCGTTTAGAACTTGACCCAAGGGTATAGTGCGGTAAGTTTCAGCTCCCTAATTGAGGGGGTAAGAAAAATAATGGTTAGTTTTCGTCTTAGATTTTTCTCTACATGCTTGTCACTCACCACAGCGTCCACAGTTTGGCGATAAAATACTATGCCTCACAGAAATGCCAGTGAAGACGAGCAGTGGGAGCCAAATCTATATTATATTTACAGAAATATCACGAGAAAAGGAAAAATGTGCTTACCCGGATGAGAATGAGGCATATGCGTACAAATATATCCAATATGCGAGCAATCAAGCACAATAAATTGCAGTTTGAGTGTATAGAATTAACCACAGATAAAAAATCATTTGAGGAAACCCACCCCCATAATCTACCGTCGTCCATAGGTTATTGCTAGTGAATAGATGACGTTCAAAGAAAACAACTCTTCAAATATGACGTTGCCGCGGGTGTTTGACCAAAGCCTCCCTAATTGTCTTGGTAATTTTCTTGGCGTTAGGCTACTCAATAAGAGTATCTGTCATAAATTAGCCAGAGCCATGTAGCCATGTCAAAAATCATTGGTAGACCGATCCTTCGAGATAAGGATGTAGGTCGATGTTCAGAACATGGCTCATGGCTCACCATGCATTTTCGCGTCAATAGTCGGAATACCACGAAGCTTCCCATAGTAGAGACCTTGGATTACATGTTTGTTGCACAAGTTTTAAATTATAACGTGTAAATATGCGCATAATTAGGCCCTGAAATCGTCGAGCAAATGTATCTTTGTTGGCTTTTATTCCTGCTATGAGTTGAGTTTCTTGTCCGCACGCCATGTCATTTCTTGCTATTAATCAGATACTGGCGAACTAGAAGTATTCCAAATCATAAATCTGTCTAACCTTACGCCTGTTGACGTTGGTTACCGATAAACAAAGCCTATGTATTATTGAATAATATACAGCGGTTTACCGGTGTTTCGATCAACAAATGTCGGCCTAATAACCTAGAAAAACGCGATATCGGTGGCCGGGAATACTCCTATGTGGCAAACGAAATATTGCTGTCAACTAAACGAGTAAACAAAACTTGGGAGCTCCGGAACAAAGTCCGGAGATTACACCGTTGATATATCGATTAATGATACGAACTGCGATAGCAAGGCAAAAATATATTAATAGCGCAGATATTAGATACTACTATTTATCGTCACCCGTCGAAGAGACTACACCTGAAGCGTTGATCGTTCGCTGAGGTATGAACCAGAAAGCACGATGACTGCAGCGACGATATAAACATCAGCGGCGTTATGATTGGAAAATGAGCAAGCTGTCTTGAACCATTCCATGGATTGACAAGTTCTTTTCAACGTAGATAATAATACAGTTATAAAAGAGTGGTCTTATGGAGAAGTGGTATAAGAAAGAAAATAACAAATACAAGCGTCTAATTCGTCATTTAATATTCAGCCGTCGTCAATCAAAGAATGTTCGCGACCATAAGCCGAAAACCTATTCCACATAGCAGCATTAGCATCAAATCAAAAAAACAAAACAAGAAAAATCACAGCAGTTCCCTGCAAGAGAGAAGCGGTCAACAGTTTTTAATGATGGCGACAAGGCATGATGATGTTCCAAAAATATCTGTATAGCTGATCAGTATAATTAATCCACATGATTTACGTTGTATAATAGTTCTCTAGACAATGATGTATCTCAGTCACGCTTTCATTGTGCCTGTTCATATGAACACCATGATAACCTAGAAGTACAGGAGTTCTTACAGCCCCTAGTCGGGATAATTCGAATTGGACACAAGGTAGGAAACGTATAGCCATAGATCTTGCACGCTAGGCTCGTATTTGCTATCAGCATGCGATATGTATCGCCAAATTTGCGAAACATTGAGTGGAGGCGCTTGATGGTATAGTCCTGTTGTTTTAAGGTTCTGCAATAATGTTTTGTGACGTTGACTAAAATCGTCACATCTCACTCAGAATGCTACTTGGCGTGATATGTGTACGTTATCTGCAGGTCCCAATACACGTTTGTACGGCTTGTGTACTTTCGCATCAAGTTAGTTATTTTTTTATTTTTTAATATGCTCATACATTCAACGCCAGAGGTTTTAGAAATAGGACATCATACCTTTCGCAAAATGCTTTTTACCTCCCGAAGGGTCCTCATCAACAGGGTTAAAATGAACTTAGTGGTGCAGCTTCTAGTACCAGTTTTGAATCCAGCTTTGTATGGTGTTTATGCATTTTGGAGTCCAATACACTTTTGTTATATCGTTATGAGTAGTTCGAAGACAAATACCAGTTTCATTGAGAAACGTTTTGGTTGTTAAATAAATCTGTCAGTTAGTAAATGCAGTTTCGACGATGATGTGCTTATACTCAATTCCTCAACTAGCACCTAATAACGATATTTACAAATGAATATTATATTATTTGAAGCTTTGTGAACTGGGACTGTAACAAATTTACTCTGGAGATTTGCTACAACTTCCGGCCAATTAAGCTTACTCAGTACTTGTTTTAGGGAAGGTATTTCAGTCATTTTGGCGGATTCTGTCAACGACCTTGCTCTAGGTGAAGTCCAGCCAATCAGCGAGTATTGTAGGTTCAACCTTTTCTTGCTTTGAGCACTCAATAACGTACTGTTTCAGTGCAGTCAGGTCTGTCTTCTGGTCGGCCTCCAGGTTTATTCTTCTCGGCGCCCTTTATTAGGTCCCTTTACCAGTAGGGGTTTCGGTCCGTTTAATTCATTTGCGAAATCAAGGTAACCAAATCACAATATATTTGCATGATAGCAACTATAGCCTCCAGAAGTGCATACGTTTTAGAGAAACTCCTTGACAACAATAGAGCAACTGAATGTTTTGGTTGCTATAGACTGAGTATGATTGAGTTTATAAGAAAAGTCGGTCTTTGAATGTTTTGATACAACCGAAAATACGCTATATTTTGACAAAAGTTATTGTGGGTGGTATTATATTTCCTGAAGACACATGTCTTTATATCCCTCTGTCTATTATATTTGAATCACTCGGCGTCAAGCATTCAGGACTGTATACTGCTGGGTGAGTTAGTTAAACTAAGTAATTTAAAGTGATATGATCATGAATCAAAGCACTATTAAATTTTCTCCATCGATGCCACCGTTACTGGGGATTAACCCTATCTGTTGGGTTAATACGCGGTCAACTCTTTCGATGGGACCCATAGGCTTGACGAGGCCATCACATCTTCACTGATGAGACCATCTACACTGTGGTTGTCTTTTATCTGTTGATTTGTGTAAATCTAACCTAGCCGATCAAACCTAGCCGATCAAGGACTTTCCTAGGATGGACAACAATCAAGGCTATACTGTATTGAAGCGACTCCTTTCGTTTTGGATTTCGAATGTGGATTTCCAGATGTGTTGCAGATTTAAAACAGTACAAGATCTTGAAAAACATTGGTTCATACGACCCCTATCCCCGGGTTCAGCGGAATTAGACACAAGTAAGGGAACGTACCGTCATATAGGTCTTACACTTTACGCTCGTAATTTGCTATCGCGAAATTTGAGAAACTTGAGTGGAGGCGCTTGATGATATAGCCCGGTTTTATAAGTTTCTGCAATAATGTTTTGTGACGTTGATTAATATAGTCACATTTTACACAGGATCTAGCAAATTCTACTATGCCAGGTATGTATACGCCTTATGCCGGTCCCTTTGGTATATTACTGTCCAGATAGGGATAGTTTCCGATGTCGAAATTTTAATCATTTCTTTTGTCATAAAGTCGACGAGAGAGAGGTCTGCTTCATTTTTATGGAGATATAGGTCTGAATATGATGTGCCGTTAGAGCCATCTGTAGTTTCCTTCAGATCCATGAAGAAGTACCCATATAGCATTCGCTGCGTCATTTATATAGCGATTATCCACAGCGAGAAGATCGTCAATATAGCTTTTTGCGAATGAGAAGGAACGGGCTCTATATCTAAAAATATCTATTTGAAATTTGGCAACACAATATATCAACAGCATATAGGTATTCCAATGGGTACTGATTGTGCGCCCCTGTTGGCTGACCTATGCCTGGTCTATTATGAATATGACTTTATACAGGCGCTTTCAAATACAGATCAATTCAAAGATCGTTCCATCTCCTTCAGCATACGCTATATAGACGATCTGCTTGTGGATAATCGCTATATAAATGACGCAGTAAAGGATATATATACACCTTCACTGGATTTGAAGGAAACTACAGATAGTCCTAACGGCACATCATATTTAGACCTATATCTCCATAAAAAATGAAGCAGACCTTCAAAAGAGATGATTACAATTTCGAAATCGTAAACTATCCGTTTCTGGACAGTATTAGTTCAGCGGGACCTGCATATCGCATTTCTCACCTAGTAGCATTTGCTAGATCCTGTGTTGATGCAACGATTTTAATCAACGTCACAAAACATTATTGCAGAAACTTACAAAATAGGGCTATACCACCAAGCGCCTCCACTCAAAGTTTCTCAACTTTGGAGATACATATCGCATGCTGATAGCAAAATACGAGCGTAGCGTGCAAGATCCATGCGTTACGTTTCGTAACGTGTCTAATTTCGCTTAACCCAGGGGTAGGGGCCGTATGAACCCATGTACTTCAAGATCATCATCATGTTCATATGAACAGTCACAATCAAAGCGTGACTGAGATGCATCATTCTGTAGATGACGATTTTACAACAAATATGGATTAAGGAAACTGATCAGTCACACGAATTTGACATTTTTGGAACATCATGTCTGGCCGGCATCATTGAAAACTGTTGACCGCTTCTCTCTTGCAGAAAACTAGCCTATGTTGATATTGGTACTAATGCCGTTATATCGAATATGAAATAGGTCTTTGGATTATGGACGCGGATATTCTTTTATGGACGACGGCTCAATAATGAATGACGGATCAGACGCTTGTAATTTGAATTTCGTTGAAAAGTTATCTAGAGAATTATATATCTCAGTCACGCTTTGATTGTGCCTGTTCATATGAACACTTTGGGAATCTTGAAACACATAGGTTCATAAGGCCCCAAGCCTCGAGTTAAGTAGAATTGGCCACAAGTAACAAAACGTACAGATCTTGCACGCTACGCTTGTATTTTGCTATCAGCATGCGATATGTATTGCGAAATTTGAGAATTCAAGCTAAAGGTGTTTATATTTTGAGTTTCAACACAGACTCACTGTTCCAATGTTCATGTCCCAAAATCGGAGAAATTAAATGCAAGATTCAAATTGACTTGACACTTATGAGTTGCCATCTCCCAGATGTTGGTGAAACATGCACATTGGAACAGTGAGTCTGTGTTGAAACTCAAAATATAAACACCTTTAGCTTGAATCAAGCATTGGAAAGTGCATACAAAGTTTGAAATATATGTATTAAGGCAATGTGACGTCACTGGACCTAAATATGATTGCAACAGACCACCATAGAATACCATGCTTTAATCGCACTTTACTCTGTGTAATAAAATCGTAAAAAATTAAAATAAATATTTTCCCACGCTGTTGGCAATGGTCTTTCATTTGATGGAAACTTTATTTGAGGGTTTACGATCACTTTAACATAGCAAAAGATTATTAAGGTTCCAAAGATAACAAAATTTTACTGACTGAATATGCGGTAAGAACGACCATTGCAGTCCGGATTCACTGAAAGAGGCCTCCAACTAATCAAGTTCCTGATATATAACGCATGATTATCGGTCGCCTAGATAACCATATTTCTGAAACTAGTGGTAATGATGTCATACCGAATAACCTGTAGGCATAGTTTTAATGGAATGCCAACTATTCAGAACTATATTTTAGAAAACAAAGTACAGGTATGCTTTCATCTCTTATCTCTCATCAGTTTCATTAAAAAATCTCTGAAGTGCAATATCTCGTCAACCGGATGGAATAATTGGACGAAATGAACGGCAAAATTAACAAAAAAAAAGTTTTTGAGGGAATCCTTTAACAACAGTGATTACTGAATTGGAGCTGAAATATCTCCGCAACCGTTTTGAGTATTTACATATAGCAGAAACTCATTTTCTCAGAATTTTGCAATTCGTTTTCTTTCAAACAAATTATACCATATTCCTAGTTCCCCGTTAGCATATACAAAATAAGAACAATGATAGTCATTCTCTAAAGATCCTGGCGCTTTTTGTACAAATTCTAAGCAATAAATCACGCATCTTAGAGCTTTTATGGAGCAAAGATTTAGGTGATTCGACCTATTCTTGACGAAGTTGAGATATGAAGTCTCATATAAGTGTATACTTTTCTCACTGGAAATAGACTAATTTGTGTTTATTGATATTTAAATTTTTGTCTGCTTGGATTGAGGTGGTAATCTTGTATGAACAAATTATTTTGGTTATGTACGCGTTATTGTTGTTACGCTTTTTTGGAGTTTTTTTGGGAGAGGTGTGATGCTGAAAAGCGTATGCATGAAGATGACATTGCACGTGCATTGCAATCAGTTCTTGGGCTTTTACAAATGTTAAATAATGAGAATGGGGGCATAAACCCCGACAATAAAGTGAACACATTACCATTAGACTGTTACTTTCGGTCAATCTAAATTTTACACACTATGGTACAAGCTCCTGCAAAATGCTGGAAAAGAAAGCTCATCATACAAATAGATGGCAAAGGCCACTACATTTTAACATAAAGTTGACTATGAATTTCAAACAGTTCCTCAGAAAAGTGTTATATACCAGATGAAAATCAGATTTGCAAAATGTGTCGAGCGTATGACTACAGATATATTCTATATTTTGCAAGAAATTCTTCCATATTGTGTATAATTTAAATTCAACAAAAGTCACAGACTGTGAGTCTTTAAATTCAACAAAAGTCACAGTCTTTAAATTCAACAAAAGTCAGTCTAGTGGTAAGATTTTCACTTTATTGTTGGGTTTCATGCTGATAATGTCACTGTCTAATATTTACAAGTCCAAGGACTAATTGCACTGCATATGAAATGTCGTCAGCCTCAGGCATACGCTTTTCAGCATTTTCCAAAATACTCTGCAACCACAACAACAATAACAACAGCAATACTCCGATCATTAAACCCCTAAGAACGACGGATGGCTTCAGCAGGTCATATTTGAGTCCTGTGCCGTACTGAAGAGGCGAGAATCACCTTTACCTGTTGAAACACTCCGACTGCCGCCAGCATTCAACTTCTGATCCAAAGAGTGCACCAAACTTGCACACTCCGCTATATTTTCATCTTACTTAGTCTCGATAGTAGCACTGACAATAACATTTTTGGATGATTTCGACCAAATAATAATTAACAAAAATATGTTTAGAATTTGTATAAGTTGTGTATACATACCATACTTCAGTGAAACGGCAATGATCACAAGCAACTCGATCAGGTTGACTGAGTAGACCATATTTCGACTGCCCTGTTCAAATGAGTTTACACGTACTCGGTATATTATGCTGGCCGAGTTCGATTTTTTCTTACTTTAATCATGTGAGGTAACCCGACTCTGAACCCCGCCATATCTATATTTATATACACAACAGAGGAATCTTGAGATAATTGTTGTTAGTAGGTATATATGTTTGACAACACGGAAGTAAATATTTGGGGTATCAAGATTCATTTTTTTAAACCTGCACGTGATGCCCCTCCCAAATACCCAGTCAAAAATGATCTTGTGCTCCGGAACGACTAAAAATTTTGAACTGAAATTTTGTGACGTTTCATGTTATTGTATTTGGATAATGTTGTACATATTTGATTCCAGTATAACATACAATAGTGATAGAAAAAGGAGGGCGGTGCACCGCGAAGAAGTCACATCACCTTATAGGGCAATATTCTGACTGCATAATGTATCCGAAGAACCAAAAATGATTGCGGTGATAGTTTTCGTCTCCGCCACGCTTTTATTGTAGCTGTTCCTGTAGACACATTGAATGGCACAACCACGCGACCCCTAGCACATGATTGAACGGTATTAGATTCAAATATTCAAGAGCGACGAGAGGATCATGGGACAATTTAAATTTACGCTTTCGCAGTTTTTCTTCCAAATTTTCTTTGAATAGAAGTGCTGAAAATGTGAACGAATATCTTAACACTTATCCTGTCTCAACACATATCTGTGTTGTATAGCAGGATAATACTGTTATATGGAATATGGAATGCACCTTTGGATTATGGACGCGAATATTCTTTAATGGACTACGGCTGAATTATGAATGACGGACCAGACGCTTGTAATTAACACATATTTGTGCAGAGAGGAAGAGAGAGAGAGAGTCGTCGACGTTTTTTGTTGTAGCCTTCTTGAGTTGGCCGTGTGAAGACATTATCATGCTTACGATGCCACGACGGGAGTTCAGTGAACGCTAACGAGAACGAGATTTTACGATTGGGCATAACCGTCAGGCCGTCTTTGAGCCGTCAACTATACAATTATTGCTGCGTTGTGATTTATTCACTATTACTTCACCTGTGAGATAAACCTCCTTAAATTACACTTAATTTCGTTAGGATGTTTCTATGTAATCAGCCTTTCCATACAAAAGTTGCTTCTACCACAATTCATACATGAAGAGTGTTTATCGGACTTTGGATTGGGTCAACGATATATACGAAAGCAAGACACCTACATTGATTTGATACCGCGCATAATATCCCAGTAACAGGTCGTCATATTGAGGACAACTCAAAAAACAACCGTTTAGATCACGCTAGTATTATCGATCAAATTTCGTCGCCGCGGAATTTATGTTTAATAATAATATTGCCTTCCTGTGACACTTATTCATAAAATGTCTTGAATCTTCACCATTGTTTACATAATACTTTTAGTTAAGTTTTATTTTAGAATCACAGCATGACTAAACATAATTCTCCAAAAGAAAGTATGAGTACACTGAAATTCTATTGTTCTCAATATAGAGATATATAGGTGATGGGAAAGTTGACCATACGACTCAAAGGGAAAGCCTTCCACGGCACCACACATTCACATAGGTTACGGAGGATTCTAGGACGTAACCTTCGTATCTCAGCCGCGCTTTCAATGCAAGTGTTCATGTGAAAAATATGAAGTAACCACACGGCTCCTAGCGCCTGCTTAAAGCTGGAAATAGACACTAGCCGAGGAGCTGTGATGACAGATCAATGTCATTTCAGATGAGTATAGGTTGGTGGATAATCATAACTCTAGCTTCATCATTAAAATAAATTGAGCCAGAAAGGGCATTGCAACTCCGTCAACAATGATCTTTGACAAATGTAAATTATCCAAACTTCGAAGTTGGTTCTCCAGCAAATCAACGATGATGATTAATTATATATATATGGAGAATAATGCACGAAAACGAGAAATGAAAACAGGAGACGGAATGATCCAGGACAGAGGATAGATTGGACTTCTGTATCGCATTTACTGATACACGTATAGTTGATATTATACTGAAGCAGCCATTAAATGGGAATATAAAACACATTACGAAAGCCGTAATCATACTGGAAATCTAACTGCTCATTACCAGAAGATATTTTTTTTAAAGGCGGACATTACGAAAACTATTGATAAAAATCCCCCACTCTTGTATAATCCAGAAAGTTTACCAAGTATTGATAGCTCGTGGTTCGATTAATTATTGACGAATCCCTTTTCTTAAAATTCTTTACTGACAATACGGAACTAGATTGACATCTTTAAAATGGATCAAGCAATTTATCGGCTGAAAAAAAGAGGGGTTCTGCTTGTCTCTCGGTGTGCTGTTGTACTGTCCCATGTACGGGACACTCCAAGCTGGAAAGGAATAACCCTCGGACAATATTAACAAGGTACGATAGTCCGACGGACATCTGTCACATGTGGATTAATGTTCAATCCTGGAAAAGAGTGTTCGTGTTTGATTTGTGTATTTGGAGATCATTTGGGAATAGCGGGTGTGATGGTCGTTGGAGGTGAGAGGGTGTGGGTAGCACAAGTAGGATTGATGGCGTCACAATGACATCTTGTCGGGTAACATTTTGTCGACTTGTTTGGGCTTTTTTTCAAAATGTTTTGAGGATGGAGAGTCATTTCATCGGGCAAAGCGCAAAGCAAACAACCTTTTGTGTGATTTGGAGAAACAACTCTCTGGATGGAACATGGAGGATGGGAAAAACCTCAGTAATATATACTAGGGTATTATTCCGTATGGGGAAACGATATGGAGGAGTAGGGTTTCAGATGGGGTCACTGTTAGGCAAGTATCAGCAGAGGGACACAAACTTGTCCCACTAGAATATCTCCAATATATATATCCAATGTGCGCCTCGGACTTCGGATGTATAGAAGCCAATATCGTGTGTCTCTAGATTTGTATCTAATACCGCTTATGTCGGTGCTAGGGGCCGTGTGGTCATATCATCCAAGTTGCCACATGAACAGGTACAATAAAAGCGTACCTGAGATACAACACATCACAAATCGTTAGATTCTTGGTATGTGCTTTAGAATAGGTTAACCGGAAGACTGTACTGTCAAGTCATGTGACTCTGTAAGTATGTCGGCACCTCTTCCCACTTCCCTTATGTGTTGTAATGTATCGTGATTTTGCCGCCGGTGTCGGTGGGCATCGAGGCCACTTCCTGATGACCCTTGTCCTGAGACACGATCGCGCGCATGAACACTCGTTTGTGATGCGGTTTCGCCAATAGTAGGGCATGCATTGTATTGCTGGTACAGAGACTGTGACACATGCACCTCATATGTCAGCAGAGATAGAAACAATTGTAACTAGAGCTATGGATAGCTATAATGGGTTCAAAGCTCGAACCAGGCTCTTATTTCACGAGCATTATTCGAACATTGCAAGCCGAAGATGGCGGCCAAACTACAGGGCCCAGATAGCATTTTGATTGGCCGATGGCGGCCATTTTGTTTTACGTAGCAACTTTCCAATAAGACTGTTGAGAGACCCTGATCCATTGATTAGGTATATCAAATTTCACAACGATCGGTGCAGCGGTTTCAGAGGAGAAGACCCTTGAAGGTTTTAAGCTAAATCCAATATGGCCGCCAAACCGTTCAGCCAATCAAAAATATTTGCTTTCAGTACAACACACCATGGCCTTCCCGATATATCGTAGCAACCTAGAAATCCGTATCTATCAGGGTTCAAGAGAATAAGCCGTTGCAAAATTGGTCAAGTTTTTTCTCCAAATTCAAGATGGCGGCCAAACCACGTGACCTAGGAGTAAATTTTTTGCATATTCATGATCGCCATGTCATATAACATATATTTCATAACTTTTCCCGTCAAAATCTATTACTTGAAAATCCGAGCATTTTGATTGGCCGATGGCGGCCATTTTGTTTTACGTAGCAACTTCTCAATAAGATCGTTGAGAGACCCTGATCCATCGATTATGTGTACCAAGTTTCACAACGATCGGTGCAGCAGTTTCAGAGGAGAAGACCCTTGAAGGTTTTAAGCTTAATCCAAGATGGCCGCCAAACTCTTCAGCCAATCAAAAGTATTTGCTTTCAGTGCAACAGAACATGGCCTTCTCGATATATCGCAGCAACCTAGAAACCCGTATGTATCAGGGTTCAAGAGAATAAGCCGTTGCAAAATTGGTAAAGTTTTCCACAAAATTCAAGATGGCGGCTAAACCACGTGACCTAGATACTTGGTTTTTACATATTCTTGATCCACATGTAGCCGTGCATGTACCTGGTTACTTTTCCAGACTTAATTCAGAACTTGAAATTTGGCCAATTTTGATTGGTCCATGGCGGCCATCTTTTTCAACGGAACTAATTCTCTTTAAGTATCGTTTACTCAGACCTGTCCATATATCATGCCTACCAAGTTTTGTGCCGATCCGCCCAGTAGTTCCAGAGGAGAATATGATTGAAAATAAAATGAAAATGAACATTCGAATGGTTTCTCTTCAGTGTAAGATCTCATATGTAAAGTCTGGTAATCCACGCATATGCAGACGCTCCATGGTTTATTCCCCGTGTCAGTTGTCCTATCGTTTTAACTAACCCTGCCGAATATACCTCTACTTTCACATCGAGCATTGGAATGGTTTCTCTCCAGTGTGAGTTCTGTTGTGTGTGGTCACCTTGGTGTTGCTGAGCACACCTGTACGAACACAATGAACATCAGAAAGGCTTTCCAGTGTGAGTTTCCAGGTTAGCAACTTTTCAATAAGACCGTTGTGAGACCCTGATCCATCGATTAGGTATATCAAATTTCACAACGATCGGTGCAGCGGTTTCAGAGGAGAAGATCCTTGAAGGTTTTAAGCTCAATCCAATATGGCCGCCAAACCGTTCAGTCAATCAAAAATATTTGCTTTCAGTACAACACATCATGGCCTTCTCGATATATCGTAGCAACCTAGAAACCCGTATCTGTAAGGGTTCAAGAGAATAAGCCGTTGCAAAATTGGTAAAGTTTTTCACCAAATTCAAGATGGCGGCCAAACCACGTGACCTAGGAGTAAATTTTTTGCATATTCATGATCGCCATGTCATATAACATATATTTCATAACTTTTCCCGTCAAAATCTATTACTTGAATATCCGAGCATTTTGATTGGCCGATGGCGGCCATTTTGTTTTACGTAGCAACTTTTCAATAAGATCGTTGAGAGACCCTGATCCATCGATTATGTGTACCAAGTTTCACAACGATCGGTGCAGCGGTTTCAGAGAAGAAGACCCTTGAAGGTTTTAAGCTAAATCCAAGATGGCCGCCAAACTCTTCCGCCAATCAAAAGTATTTGCTTTCAGTGCAACAGATCATGGCCTTCTCGATATATCGCAGCAACCTAGAAACCCGTATCTATCAAGGTTCAAGAGAATAAGCCGTTGCAAAATTGGTAAAGTTTTTCACCAAATTCAAGATGGCGGCCAAACCACGTGACCTAGGAGTAAAATTGTTGCATGTTCCTGATCGCCATGTCATATAACATATATTTCATAACTTTTCCCGTCAAAATCTATTACTTGAAAATCCGAGCATTTTGATTGGCCGATGGCGGCCATTTTGTTTTACGTAGCAACTTTTCAATAAGACCGTTGAGAGATCCTGATCCATCGAGTATGTGTACCAAGTTTCACAACGATCGGTGTAGCGGTTTCAGAGGAGAAGACCATTGAAGGTTTTAAGCTAATTCCAAGATGGCCGCCAAACTCTTCAGCCAATCAAAAGTATTTGCTTTCAGTGCAACAGATCATGGCCATCTCGATATATCGCAGCAACCTAGAAACCCGTATCTATCAGCGTTCAAGATAATAAGCCGTTGCAAAATTGGTAAAGTTTTCCACAAAATTCAAGATGGCGGCCAAACCACGTGACCTAGATACTTGGTTTTTACATATTCTTGATCCCCATGTAGCCGTGCATGTATCTGGTTACTTTTCCAGACTTAATTCAGAGCTTGAAATTTGACCAATTTTGATTGGTCCATGGCGGCCATCTTTTTCAACGGAACCAATTCTCTTTAAACATCGTTTACTCAGACCTGTCCATATATCATGCCTACCAAGTTTTGTGCCGATCCGCCCAGTAGTTCCAGAGGAGAAGATGATTGAAAATAAAATTAAAATTGCAGTAAATCCAAGATGGCCGCCATGTCGTTGGGAAAATAAAGAAGCTTTACCCCAGGTGCAACACCTCTCGTCATGTTATCATGCCTCCAAGTTTCGACCGAATTGTTCCAGCCCTTTTCGAGTTATAGCGGCTACAAAATATGGTGGAATAATAAGAATAATCCGAACAAATACAAAAGGCTTCAAGCCATTCTGGCTTTGAATCCTAAATACACAAAATGAAGTGTTTATATTGCTCATACTCTTTCTTGTGTTTTCCGCACACAAGTTTGTCGCAAGAATCTTCACATACCGTTCAAATGTCTGAGGTACACATTTGTTGCCTATCCACAGTAAAAATAGTTTCGCTCCAACGTCAGAAACGCTACATCGAGACGTCTTTTTGAATTTGGTGCTAATACTGTTATATGGAAAATGGAATAGGTCTTTGGATTATGGACGCGGATATTCTCTAATGGACGACGGCTGGATTATGAATGACGGACTAGACGCTTGTAATGCCCACGTTATTATTTTTCCTACGAAGTAGGCTACAGATCGCAAATTGTCCGGTAATGAGTGAGTCAGTCAGTCCATCCGAATCCTTTCGTCGGCAAAATAAGGAGAACCGTTGACATTATAACCTTGATTTTTGGCATGAACGAGCATTAGGGCATTGTTACCAGCTAGTTCTGATCTGAAATAATTCTGATTAAAATTAGATTTATAATTAACACTTCAGTATATTGTTATAGATCATACGGAGAAAAGTCCGATCATTTAAGCGAGGGAAACATGACACCATGGAATTTGGGAACAGCCCTGGCATGCCTGGTGCTCTCTCGCTGTTGGATTCAACCGCAAGATCTGAGGACAGCGACCTCAATACAGCTGAGCGAACTATTTATAGACGGAGGCTGGTGAAACCCAGTATTAATGTGTTTAACTCCGAGTCTATTCAACTGCTTGATGTACCAGGGCCGGATCACTAAATGACCAGAACATTCACCAATATACTTTCATTTTTTGTGGCACGAACACATCGATGTAAATATATAAATACCCAGAATATAATCTTGCTCAATCTCACAAAAGGCATGTTATAAAGAGAACCTATGGCTGTTATGGAAGGTTGTACATGTACCATATTATGATGAAACGTACCGTAGGGGAGGGTCACATCATATCTCAATGAAAATGCGATCGAGTCCTAATGCCTACTCTACTTCGTAGGTCCTGTGACGTTAGTCACACTGCTCATGTATAAGTAGGTCTACTCCATTTTGTCACAGTGATCGTGTTTCAATGTTACATTTCGCACACACTATTTTAAGCGAAAATATACGTTTGGGCTCAAATTACATAATTTTATCTGCGAATGATCTTGGGTGGCATCCAGGCATGGGATTACTTCCTGTCTCGCTCAATCATTTTGAGGATGGCGTCACTATTCCAAAATTTCGAATGATTCTGGTAGAAATATGAACTGTGGAGAGTTTCAAATCTCTACATTTTATGAAGATGTGCTCTGCAGAGGCACATATCCAAACCAAACATTGCTGTAAGCACAATATATCAAATTCTTAGATTACAATCAACCAGATATTTACGTTTCACATCGGCTAAATTTGGCGTTATTTAAAGCGTACACACTAATTAATTACAATAAATCAATTTATGTTCAATTAAAAACAAACCTGTAAAAGAAATGAGATATAGTGAGATATTTTCCACCTTAGTGTCTGGAGCGCATGCAACTGAATTATGGACTAAATAATTTAAGAGCGACTGACAAACAAGGATTTCGAAAGAAAGATACATACCAGCAATGGTACAGCATCTAAATGTTTACAAGGATCAGAATCGCTGATTTTGTTAAAATAACAACAAATAAATCACATACGAATTGCCTTCTGACAAGATGCCGTCATAATTACATCATCAAAGCAATTTAAGAAATTGTTCTTTCCCGTTTGATTATAGTGTGGCTTATAATTATGGGGAAACATTTCTGACTCCAGTACGACCATAATACACTTAGTCATTCTACCCCGCCTGTTAGAGTTCAACTGTAACTAGGCATAAATACTGTTTAGATTTCATGCCATATGTTGCTATTGAACGTGAAGCTAAATATCAAATCATAACAATAGCCTGGTTATAGGGCTAAAATACAACGAATCTTACTTAGTAAACGGCAACAATATGTAATTATTTTCAGTAACATTAATTGATCGGTTTTATTAAGTTATTAACGGAGTAGAGGACATTCATTTCCCTGCTCTCATGGGGCTACAATATGGTGATTGTCATTCCTTTCAAAACAATCTGAATTTCCTCACAAAACAACCCAGACATCTTAAAATGGGATAAAAGTCAACAACAGACATAATAGAACCATTTATGCGTATTTTTGGCGGTTGGATAGCGTGGTAGGACTGACCAAAAGTTGGCATTTTAGATTCAACCGTTGTAGGGGCAAAGTTCTCTAGCGGTTGAAAATTATGCTCCTGGAATCCCCCAAAATTGACTCTTAGTCAATTTGTGTTATACAATAACCATATGAGTTTGGTATTACATAGCAAAACTGGGTAATTTTGACCAGGGGAAGTTCGATTTAATGAGCATCAAGCAAGAAAAATTAAAATCTAGCTATGTTTTAGGGTTATGGTTTTTAAGTGAGATACATACATATTTTTTGAACGCGTATGATGACCGCAGATTTCTTTTATGGATCACCTTTTCTTAACATGATGAAAAATTTCTAAAACTAAAAAAAAAGTTCAATCTCAGAAATGAACGTTCTCTACTGCCTTAATGCTTGAATGTATAAATGTGAATTAAACCGAATGTGTATAAAGGAATGTGATCGGGCTAAATGTCCCATGTGAGAAATGAAAAGGGAATAGGAACAAACAATTAGTGCATTCCAGGCCCGGTTCGAACCTGCCTATTGTTGAGATCAAGTCCGCCATATTGAATTCTGATTATCGGAACATACTGACCCATACAGCGCCATGGCCACGACAGCACAATACTGAGTCAAATGGGACACTTGTCGTGTAGGACTGTTATAACCACCACTGTATTAACGCCTTAGAATGTCCGCTTGGCTAATCCTGTTGTATCCTATAAAACGGAGAGCAATACGGATGTATTCCCTAGGACACCCGAGGGTTCCCTAGGTTGCCTTCCCAATTACAAGCGGCTAGTCCGTCATTCATAATTCAGCCGTCGTCCATTAAAGAATATCCGCGTCTATAATCCAAAGACGTATTTCATATTCCATATAACAGTATTAGTACCAAATTCAAAAAGACAATTATAGTATACATAAACATAGGCTAGTTTCCTACAAGAGAGAAGCGGTCAAGTTTTCATTGTTGCCGACAAGACATCATGATGTTCCTAAAATATAAAATCCGTATCGCCGATCAGTATTCTTAATCCATAATAATCGTTGTAAAGTCGTCATCTAGAGAATGATGTGTCTCAGTCACGCTTTGATTGTGCCTGTTCATATGAGTATCATGAGGGATCTTGAAGTACATGGGTTCATACGGCCCCTAGCCCCGGGTTAAGCGGAATTAGACACAAGTTACGAAACGTAGCGCCATAGATTTTGCACGCTATGTTCGTATTTTGCTATCAGCATGCGATATGTATCGACACATTTGAGAAACTTTGAGTGGAAGCGCTTGGTGAAATAGCCCTGTTTAATGAGTTTCTGCAACAATGTTTTGTGACGTTGATCAAAATCGTCACATTTAACACAGGATCTAGCAAATGCTACTAGGCGAGATATGTATACGCCATATGCAGGTCCCATTGGAATATTACTGTCCAGAAAGGGATAATTTACGATGTCGAAATTGTAATCATCTCTTTTGTCATAAAGTCGACGAGAGAGAATGCCCGCTTCATTTTTATAGAGATATAGATCTAAATATGATGTGCCTGTAGGGCTATCTGTAGTTTCCTTCAGATCCAGTGAAGGTGGATATATATCCTTCACTGCCTCATTTATATAGCGGTTATCCACAGCGAGAAGATCGTCTATATAGCGTTTGGTGAATGAGAAGGAACGGGCTTTGAATGGATCGGTTTTTGAAAGCGCTTGCATATAGTCATATTCATAAGGGAACAGATACAGGTCAGCCAACAGGGGGCACAATTAGTACCCATTGGAATACCTATATGCTGCTGATATATTGCGTCTCCAAATATTTTTAATGAGAAATTCAAGCAACTTTGTAAACAAAGAAACATCCCATAAATGATATCTCTTGAATGTTGTAGAGCTAAATGGCTTCCGACATTAATATATCTACGATCAGTTTTCTTGAACACTTTTTTCTTTGGACAAACCTGCCCTGGACATGAGGGCTCTCCAGTTAAGTGTGTCATAGAGACGCTCATATCCAGGGGAGATTATCAGCATTCACACCCGTTTTATCTCTATAGAATCGTCGCGGTTTTCCAGATGGATATGAAATTGATCGGTAATCTCGAAGTGATTCCACGTTTCTATATGTCCGTGTTTTGTTGCCGTTAATTTGGCTGTTTCTTAGCGTCTTTTTTGGTGTCTTATTTTGGGGGCGCTCGTCGTACACGCCTTTCGTGACTCAAAATAATATTCCGACAACGGGGAAAAAATTAAAACGATGTTTCCTATGTTAACCAACATTTAATTTATATATCCATGTTTTGATATTCTTCTAAATCCAATTGAAAGAAACCGTGTCATTTGTCGTCTGTGAATATATAAATGGATGATCTTGCATCACCTTGATAATTAATCGTACAGTCTATTCTCACTCGAAGTGTCTCGAAATAGCGCTGATTTTGATATAGGTCGGGTATTATCCTGTCACGCAAATCAATAAATGCAAATCTGTAAGGTGGATCAATTTGGTCCCCCAGTAACACAGGTATGGAGAGGTTACACTGTATACCTGACTAGTAGCCGACGATGAATTAATGACACAAGGAGTCACATCAACTGGATATGATTTGAATAATAATAAGACGGAAGTTTGCGTCATTTAGTCTTCCATAAATACGTTTATTATTTTGAAGTGCAATTTGAAAAGTCCCGTGGAAAACAATGTCCTCTGCCGTGATCATCAAACCGCACGTCCCACGGTGGGATATGAGTCCGATTACAATCGTATTGCATCTCACGCATGTATTTGTCG
>JAVTVY010001384.1:0-36304 GCA_036873755.1 Hanleya hanleyi
AGCAATCTTTCTATGTACAGGTGTATGTGTACACTTTTGCTGAACAAAAACCAGACCGATTTCTCTCAAGCTAAAATCAAATCTTCTTTTACCCAACTAAAAAGATCCTATAAAGCACATGTAGCTGCTCGATGAAAAGAACCTCTTAGAATCTTAAAATCTACACAGTCAATCAAAGTATGTTTCACTGTGAGACTGTATGTACCTTGTGTATGAAGTTTAACTATAAATATGCAATAATTCCTTTCCAAAATAGATATTGAGGGCCAAGGACAAATTTTGAGAGTGCAAACACATGACATTAACGTCAAGAAAATGTATGTATTAAATACATGTGCATTTGAATTCTGAACAACTTTTCAGAAGGTTTAGTGTATGAAAATCAGAGTAGGCTGCAATACACCCACAATAAAAAATGCGTTCAAAAGTCAGTCTGTCAGTTGGAAAACATATGTAACCTGGCAACAAGGGAAAACACTGTCCATAAAGAAAACCAGGGAAAAGATGAGAGTATGTTTGCCATATGTAGTTGAATGAGATGGCCAACATATTGAGTACTGGTTGAGTTATATGGGGCGGGGTGTAACAATACAGTGTTAATATACCCCACGTACATGTATGTATGTACAGGATAGTCATTGTTCACAGTCAACAATGGCTGTACGGCATTCAGGACAGACATGCTCAACATTTACCAGTTGTTCCTTCTTCCTTCTTGTTACTGCTTGTTTAACACACAGTTGCACATATATGTAAACTCTGCCTATGAAAAACCAGTGAAACAGTGTTACATACAGGATTCCAGTTTGAGCATGTTTCATTTTGCAGCATAACTGACCTTGTATTAAGAATAAAGCCCATGTACAATGAATGCGGGACACCTACTTCCATAATTTTATTCAGACAAAATGAAAACATGGCACATTTCAAACATAGGTCTATTATTGTAAAATATCAAACAGTAGGTTTGTGTGAAATGAACATTACATTTTCTCCTAGAATAAGCACCTTCAGGATGCAGGGTAAAACATGACAGTAGTCTATGTAATAGCAGCTAGGTGGCAAACTTCTTCACCAAGTAATCAGCGAGTTACAGTCCAGACAAGAATGTCCTGTACCATGTATTGATGATAAAGGGCAATAACTCTGATATTGCACACCTACATGATGCTAGGCATATACAATGTACTTCACCAATTAAAGTGAGCTACAGCCCGAAAAAAATGTACTAAGGCATGTTGATGTCGATGATAGAGTGCCATAACTAACAACTGTGTATATCTGCAAGATACTAAAAATCTTCCACGCAAGTGTCAAGCTGTCCATCAAATAGTAACTGAGAATGGTCCAGACTATATGCAAACATTAATGTTGATGATTAAGGGCCATAACTCTGGAGAAAAATCGTCAAAATTACACTGTACACATCTCCAAGTCAGCCCCCACAATTAGGATTCCTGCTGCAGCAAAACTTCTTGTGGCATTACAATATACCCCAAATGCACAGTAACTTTTGCTTTGGCATTGGCGTCAGCACTGCTGATTGCTGTGGCTAATTGAAGGTAATAAGTATCTTCCATGACATTTTGAATTTGAATTTAGCCGAGATATTATCAGGACAAATTTTGCCAAAGGGATCGACATGTGGAGGGACAGACTGACAAAGTCATTCCTATATGCCTTGCCTCTGATAAGGAAGGGGGGCATAAATATATTCAAGATATAAATTTCTATCTGAGCACTCAAAAAATTAAATTCAGTCCCAATTAATGGGTAGGATAACCATGTGGATCAGCCTGTTACAGGGTGCCCTACATGAATACAGAGCAGTGTAATATATTGGATACTCTAGTCCAAGACCCTGTACTTAAATATAGCATTCAGCCTCAGGTCTCCACGAGATAGTTGTGTATATACCTCAATACCCAAGATCTTTGATTGGGGAGCAGGCCTACACGTTACTGTTTATAGGCTAGTTTTCACCTATTAGCTAGGTGAACAGCCTTAGAAGTGTTTCAAACATCATCTTAGCCATGGAAACTTACTTCAACATCGATGTCAGGTTACCTGATAGATGTATACCATATATCTCAATCGGAGATCCGGTATTTATACAGAAATGACTTGTGGAGATCAGTGATAAAGCCAGAGACTGAACACATTCATACTGCAGCTCTGACCATGCATACAGAGGCACACATGTTGGACTCCAGTCTACTCATTATCACCTTAAAATAAACACAAATCACACAACTGTTACATAAGCTATTCACAATTCAAAACACCCATCACACAAACACTGCAACATTATAAGGCTATCCATAATCAATATTTCGAGCTATATCTGTCCGACATTCAGAGTTTAGTTGAAACAAATTCAAAACTTAATTTAACAATATGGGCTTACCTTTTTGTGAGACTATGTAATTCTGATTCGATCAAGTTGAGCCACAGCGAATGTAGGCTGAATAAACTTGGTTCAACTTGGACAGCCCGCAAACAGCACAGTTTATGGTACACAGTTCACTTGCCTGCAGGCCAGCTCGTAGAGCAACATCATAAATTCTAATTTATTAAACACTTGCAGCCTGCTTCAAGTTAAGAACTGAGTCAAGTTGAAATAGGCCCAGACTGATTTTTGTGGGCACACCCCTAAAACAGTAACACACAGAGACAGATAAGTTCAGCCGTGCTGGCTGTCAGAGATGGAGTAGGTGTGCATACAGATATTTGTATGTCAAACTGCTCAATTCAGTCATTGTTCCTGCAAACAAATGGGTGGTAAATGCGAGGAGAATGCATCCAGTCGATCAACTCCCATCTAAACCACACTGACTAGCAGCTCTAACACAACTCTACCCAGAAGAGAACAGCTCTGCTGGTGAAGCAGAGATGATGGCCACCAGATGCTGCCTTCTAACAGTCACGAGTTGCTGCTTCATCTGGGTTGTACACCTATGTACATGTGCATGTTCTGTGTAGGAGAATAGGCCGATCTGGGCACAAGTTAAGCACTTAGAAAAGTACATGTAGTTTGCCCATGCGGCAAAGTACACAGAACATCGACAATACATCATCCACAGGGCGATTCTCGCGTCAGCAGTACACTCCAATACAATTAGGATACAAATGCTGGAATTGGGGAAATCAGTCAGTGGAACAAGGATGAGCTCAGATACATCAGTGACTGCCGACTGGCGTGCTAACACTGGACAAAACATCCAGCTGTCCACGCTCTACACTCTATATGTACCATTAATAGGATCAAAGGAAGGGGATCATGAACAGCAAACTTCAACATATCTCACATAATACAAATGTACACAAACAAACTGTTTCATATTACAACATAGTACAACATATTACACAGACTATAAGAAAGAGTTCAAATAAAACACTGATATCAAAACAGGAAGAATTGATTTTCTTGCCCCAAAAAAACGAAACTCTGTATTCAGTTAGGGAATCTGCCAGGTAGAGCTTTGTTAACTTCAACATAAATTATTTACAGGTTTATGAGTTTATCTCTATCCACTATGTACACGTTCGTAAGGTTAATATGTTTGTAAATTAATTACAACACCTACCTTCCTCGAGGTCACAAGACAAAGTTGGTAAAACTAAATAGGAGTTGGCGTGCTGTCTAACATGGGTGTTGGTAATACCCTGTAGACAGGAAGTACATGTCCAAGTCGCCAAGTCAGGGCTGACTCGAGGGGGAAATCTGGCCCGAATGACGTAAATTCTACATCTGAGCAGATTTGCTGCAGTTATAAGCTATCCCGAAGCAGATATCAAGTTTACATCTACAGCACTGTCAGTAAGCCTGTATGACGGATCTGTAGGTGTACGGGGCTGTGTACAACACAGAACTCGCATGGCTCCACTTGCCAGATTCTATTGGCCTGGTCTGACCTGCCCTCCAGGGGCACAGCTCTCTAATTACTACCTACATCACAGTCATCTGTACGCATAGATAACTAATTAAGCATAAACATTAATCTAACTTATATGGACAACAAGAGCACATGGGTTTCAAAACACACCTGAGCATTACTTAAACAGTATGATCAATATGGTGGAATGGTGACCCCCATGTAGAATTGGAACCCCAAGCGAGGCAGTTGTACACCTGAACCAAAATTGACAAAACAAACTCTCAAGATGTTGGTGTGAGGCAATTTCTCGCCCTGTTCCTGACAAATCAATTCAATGTGTCAAATACAAGCTCAGGAGCTAGCAAGGGGTGAAAGCAAACCAAGTGCACATCTGCAAAATACAGGTCACATCCCCGAGTCCTAGCACCAAAAGCAACCAAGATATGGGGCCTGTATAAGTTTTGTGCACAGATAGGTAAGTACACCTGGCTGTCAGAGGTGGGAGGTGAACAGTGGCCAGTAAACATAGATCTGCTAGTGCTATACTGATCATTATAATAAATCTCATGATCCTTTTTGCTCTCGACACTCGAGGGGGAGTGTTTGACTAATGAACACAAATTACCCAAAATAACCACAACGTGACCACAAATGGATTTTAAATACACTAAAACGAGAGATCATGAAGGATCTTGGCGCCCACCATTGTCTGATAATTGTAAGCTAATGACAAGAGGATCTTTTTGTCCATTGTTACTAAGACGATTGAGTTGTAATTTTGTTTACAGAATTTCGAATCTGAGCGAAAAAGATCGAAAAAGGGACACTGGAAAACACCAGAATATAATCTTTCTAAGTTTCATGAGTTTCAAGATTTCTAGAAACTGTGCTTATGTCGGTTGTTATAGTACAAGAGAAATGAGCAAAGTTAGTCTGAAAGTGAATGTACATGTATGGAGGATCCTTCGTCTTCGTTTTGTAGTATTTTTATTTTATTTATTTTTTTGCACGTGTCATCATCGGATACTGGAAGCAAAGAAAAATCTCTGACACTTTGGCATACTTAAGATTTTATAATTAGAAACGAATGCTAATTCTGTTCTGTTTACTGGACTAGTTTGAGATATCTCTTTTAAGATACCATGCTCGAAAATAGTAAGATGGTACAATACTTAATACTGAAGGGATCCGGTCCGCGCAGTAATGTTGAAACTTCGAATTTGAAAGTGTCTGAATCCTGATTATTTCCCTTGAGTTGAAACATGCAGAGTTTACAGTTGTCGAGTTGTGGCATTGTGTCACAAGAGTGACGTCCCTTCATGTAGTTGACCCGCCGACAGACGAAAGGGTGGGGCAGTTCACATGCAACTGCATGGACTAAGAAAACTGATTTAAAATTTGAAGAAATACATTTTAATTCCGAATTATTTGAACTCCTTGATATGGAAGGTGAAGATATGGATATTCTCTATAGTCAATATATAGGTATCTTGCACAACTAAGCCCCATGTGGGACCTGTGTACCAAATTTCAGAAAGATCCATGGAATATTTCCTGAGAATTCAAGATAACAGTGTTTCAAGGGGAAATTCAAGATGGCCACCTGGCAGCCATATTGGATTTTCGAATCGGACCAAAAAAGGTATCTTGCACAACTGGGCCACAAGGGGAATCTGTGTACCAAATTTGAGGAAGATCCATGAAGTACAGGCCTTATTTTTTGACGCGAACGCTCGTTCAGGTTACGTGAAGGTTACGCAAATCATATTTTACGCGAACGGTCACCGTTCACGTGGGGCGAATTTTATCTGCCAGCAAGTCACAAGTCGGCATTGTCTGTCTGCACAAAGTGAAAATAAAATAAAAAGTGGCGACAGCGATATTTCCGCGTATACCGTCCACTTTCTCTTTCTCCTTTTGTCGACTGGCAGGCTAATTTACATGGCCGTGGTTGTTTGATAAATCATGAATTGCTTATGGCCTAGTTAAATTGTTTGTGTCGGAGTGGTTTCGTTTTCACTGGCCAGACAATTACGCATGCCCAGATGGAAATAGGTCGGCACTGAAACTATTTGCCGAGAAGTGGAGACTGTCTGGTCGTTGGAATTGACCAATAAATTGAAATAATGGATGTTATTTGATGCACAATAAATCATTTTGAAACCCTGAACATACATTCAGAACATATTTGGCATTTTACAGCTTTAGAAATATTTAGGAATCGCATTTCGGCAAAAATAATGTACCGTAAAACTCACGTAAGCACTGGAATTTTATCACGTTCAGAATACTACACTCTAAACTGATGTGTTTAGGATCTGAACGCATAACTAAACGCATCACTGTGACACTTTTTAAACACTTCGAAATGTTTAGTTTGTAAGCATAATGTTTAGTTATGTGTTTAGATTATAAACATAATGTTTAGGTCATCTAAACACATTGAGCTGTTTAGAACTAAACGTAATGTTTAGACAATACACATGATGTTTAAGGTGATTAAACACTTTGAAGTGTTTAGTAGTTAAACATATTGATGTGTTTAAGGTGCTGTGACACTTTTTAAACACATCAATGTGTTTAGCTCACCTAAAACTAAACAAGATGTTTATTTCAACCAGTTTGGGGTGCCAAAGCTGCACATGGAACACCTGAACATGATGATGGCCACAGAAAGACAAATTATGAGCAGTGCAAATTCATGACACTTCATTTTTTGTGTATTTAAAAGAGAAGAGTCTCTCTGGGCAGATCACCATGGTCACATTTTAGTTAGCGCAAGACTTGTCTATAAACAGCTCCGGTTAGCGTGCTATGTTGTTGTTGCTAATATGTCATGATGTTGTTGCAATCGTACAGGCCTACAATGACTACAATGAAACAGTGGCGGAACCAGCGTGTTCCCACTATCTACCCCCGCAGGTCAACCTGTCTCCGCTCAGTCATAAGTTGAAAGGGGAATAGCTTCCGAAATAATACAAAAAGTTTACCAAAACTAATATGAAATTGAAAAAAACCCCTGCAAACCTGAATTTCCCACTCGCAGTTCCGTGGCGCATGCGAACTACAGTTGCGCTTGCGCAGTAGAGTAGTTTCCAGAAAACGCGGGTAATTTAAACACATGGTTAATACCAAGTTAAACACAACGTTTACTTTTGAGCGCGAAATTGAAATAAAACCCGCGAAACATAAACATAATGTTTACTGCGAACCAAGAGCGAACTAAACAACGTGTTTAGCAAAGTGCAAAATATGATCAATATGCGATAATACAGGAAATTATAAATGATTTATGTTTCTTTTACTTCCCTCGTGTATACAACACTATTCGTGAACCACAATAGCTTCAACAACGGGTGGAAATACACCATGTGGCACTTTATTCATGCAGTTTACCCATTAATCGAGTCAATTGCTAAAAATAAATAAATGATTCTGTAACTGACTTCTTTCACAATTTCTCCGAGATTTCATGCAGTGATATGTATATTATTATGGTTTGTTTAGGGCCTACTTTTGAAATAATAAAATAGCTCATTGAGGCTTATGTCAGTCTCTAAACATCGTGTTTAATAGGAAATATATTGAACTAAACACATAGTGCTGGAACTAAACATTTCAGCTAAACATTATGTTTAAATAATAAACATCTAAACGCCCAACTAAACGTGTGAAGCGTCGCCTGGTTTAGAGTGTACCGATGCCGATAGACGGTCTGTTTTGCTTCATCTCGACTAAATAACTCGTCTGAATTCTTATAGATGTCACGGTATGTATTCCTGGTTACTCGTAGCATAACGAATATTGAATATTTATTAAAAATTCCAAGTGAATCGGTAAAAATCCTTTTGTTTACGCGACGTGTGGCTTACCTCAGCAAAACCAAACGACATTTAACGATATTTTATGTTAATGAGCAGTTGGGGCAGTTTGACCAATCAGGAAGTCGGGTTACGTCAGGTGACCAGCATTTTCGCGGGTTTATTGGGGTTGAATGAGAAGGATTCGAAACACATGACCATTTTCACCCAATAAAATCGACGCATTTTTACTATTGACCTGAAATAAGGTTGTGTTGAAATGAAAGCAGAGTTGTTGCCCTTCAATTTGATATCTTTAACGTGGGGAGGGGCTTCTGGGATTTCGTTGCAGAAGCTTGTAAACAAGGTGCGTTTTACGCGTTTCAACAAACTTTTCTGAATAAATGACGCTCTGTTTTACATTTGTAGACGATCTTCACATAACTAAGCGTATTTTTTAGTAATAAACACCGAACTCACGTGAAATAATTAATGAAATAATACGTTTTATTTGGAGTAAGCCGTGTCTGGTTTGATTTTTCCACACGTGGCTCCAAATTGTTTCGAAAATTTACGTAACCTTTCACGTAACCGATCGGTTACGCAACGAGGTTGGTGCGTAACCGAACGATCGGTTACGTACGCTAAAAATCACGCGAACGGTAAATCGTTCACGCCAGATTTTGAAAAAATAAGGCCTGGAAATCACGATAACAAAGTTTCATTGGGAAATCCAAGATGGGCGCCTGGTGGCCATATTGGATTTTCGAATCGGACCAGAAAAGGTATCTTGCACAACTAGGCGACAAGGGGAACATGTGTACCAAATTTGACAAAGATCCATGCAGGAGTTCCTGAGAAATCGAAATAACAAAGTTTCATGGGGAAATCCAAGATGGCCGCCTGATGGACATATTGGATTTGGAATCGGACCAGAATAGGTATGTTGCACAACTGGACCACAAGGGCAACCTGTCTACCAAATTTGAGAAAGATCCAGGCAGTACTTCCTGAGAAATCATGATAAAGTTTCATGGGGAAATCTAAGATGGCTGCCTGGTGGCCATATTGGATTTTCGAATCGGACCAGAAAAGGTATCTTGCACAACTAGACCCCATGTGGGACCTGTGTACCAAATTTGAGAAAGATCCATGAAGTAGTTCCTGAGAAATCGCGATAGCAAGGTTTCATGGGGAAATCCAAGATGGCTGTCTGGTGGCCATATTGGATTTTCGAATCGGACCAGAAAAGGTATCTTGCACAACTAGACCCCAAGTGGAACCTGTGTACCAAATTTGAAAAAGATCCATGCAGTAGTTCCTGAGAAATCGCGGTAACAAGGTTTCATGGGGAAATCCAAGATGGCTGCCTGGTGGCCATATTGGATTTTCGAATCGGACCAGAAAAGGTTTCTTGCACAACTTGACCCCAAGGGAAACCTGTGTACCAAATTTGAAAAAGATCCATACAGTAGTTCCTGAGAAATCATGGTAACAAGAATTGTTTACGGACGGACTGACGGACCACGGACGAAAAGTGATTTGAACAGTCCACCATCTGGTGATGGTGGGCTAACAACACACAAATGGCATTTAAATACCAAAAAAAAACACACAAAAGTTAGTTTATTGTAAATTTTGATTATCCGTACCGAAATTATAGATTTAGCCACTTTTTGCCAAATGTTTGGTGGCAGGCACAAAGATATTTGTTTGACGGAAAAGCGAGTTTTCTAAATAAAAATAAAACAGCTAAATTCTATTTATTTTGCTACAAATAATCAAAATTCATTATATAAAACTATGTTATTTGTGGTGTTTTAGAGTGTTTAAATGTATAAATTTACAGTAATCGGGTTGGGGCACCATTGCTATGTCAACAGTTGCTTCATTTAACGGCCATGTTGGATGGATTACAATAATATTTTGGTTATACAGAGTTGAGATTCTCTCAAGGACAAAATACAAGGCTGAATATAGATTAATTTATTTCAAGATTTACAGCAATTTCACAATGCCAGTTGACACAGAAAACCATATTGATAATGCCATAATTAATGCAAATGACTTGCAAATACCTGTCATAAATCCAACCGAGTTATGATCAGGAGAAGTTTTGACAGAGATTGACGGATATTGAAAGATGTAGAAGAAAATGGACATGCATGTGCAAAGGTAACAGCAGGGCAATGTACAAACATAGATCTGCTACATGAAGGATATTTCACAGAATCCAGTAGCGATTACAAAATGTATAGGACGACGGTCTGGTCGAGTTTGGCAGATGTATAATAAGGATTTGAATTTAAGAAACAATGTTTGCTTCTTTGAGTTGAAGTTTTTGGGAGATGTTATAGGGTCACTGATCGGCTGTGAAAAAGTGTATGTCAATCCGCGCCACAGCCTATTCAACATGGCGGACAGGGGTCTGACCTAGCTCTGAGGTGCACACAGAATGAGAAGCAGGCGATCTCTATATGCGTGTCATACCATTGACTGTAAACACATCACAATGGGGATGGAACGGAGAAGGAACCAGCTGGCAAATAAAGAAAATACCTGCAAATTTCTGAAGGAGTACCATTGTATATAACTGACTGGAAGACAAATGTGGGGACTCACCTGCAGGACTTGGACAGGTAGACGAATCTGTCTACAGCCCCACAAGAAAAAAACCCGCCCGAAAAGGTCCAATCAGCCATAAATAATAGGGGAGTCATGTTCTATAGTGATGTGACACATTTACGAGTCTGTTCCACATACTTGTCATGCCTGTATATAGGTGTAATTGTATACACATACACCTAAATCCAAATACATATACATCTATACAGTGCCAGTCCTACTCTCACAGCCCAGACGGTTCAGAGTGAACATAATTTAGGGGCAGCAAGGCGACACCATGTCCATGAACAGTACAATCAATTACTGCAACACCTGGCCTCATGTGCACTAATGACGAACTCCCGATATCCTATAGTACCTCTGATTTCACTCACTCAGTTATTCCACAGCAGCGCTCAAAAATTAGATTTGTAGCGAGTTGCCATTTGGCAAGTGAGTCACCAAAATTTAGTCACCAAAATGACAATGACACCACAAATTTTAAGAGAGTAGGATTTAACAGTACTCTCTACAATTTTCTGGTCATATCACCACGGTGCCTACATGTGACAGAGTCATCCCAATTCCGCATTTTTGTAGTGCTGTCTCACCTAAGCACCATGCGGGCATAGGAAAACATGATAAATGTGTTCCAACCAGAGCAAGTTTTGAACTGGGTCGAGTAGACTGGCAGAAATTTGGCAACTACACATTAAATAAGTTTCCGGTTTGAAAATAAGGGTAAAATAATTACATTGATGCAATTTTTTAAATACCCACATGGGATGGCAAAACGAGTACTTCCAGGTATTGAGCCTATAACAAGTACTACCCAAACAATGAGCGCATAGGATTACTGAGGCATGAAATGAGTCGCATTTTAGCACATTCTTTTCCAATCTCGATTGCCATTCTTTATCCAATCTCCATCACATGCCAGGCAAACAACATTAGGCAACTGAATAACCCTATAAAAGGCCTACGAAACTCCCTGAAATGTGCAACCCATTTACTTGCTTACCCTTACAGACTTGAGGTGTACACCTCAAGTTGAGGTGTAGTCGAGGTGTACACCTCAACTTGAGGTGTAGTTGAGGTGTACCTGAGGTGTACACCTCATTTTCTTTTTCAAGGTGTATACACCTCAAGTACACCTCATGGACTTTGAAAAAATATTTTTGTAATTTACCTACACCTCAAGTACACCTTATGAACTTTACCAAAATATGCATGTACCTCAAGTAAACTTTGTCAAAATATACGTGTAATCTACCTACACCTCAAGTACACCTCATGGACTTTGTCAAAAATAGATATGTTATATACTACACCTCAAGTACACCTTATGGACTTTGCCAAACTATGCATGTACCTCAAGTACACCTCTGGGACTGTCAAAATATACTTGTAATTTTTGTACACCTCAAGTTTACCTTGGCTTCCCATACAGATTTCACTGCCCATCAACATGATCAACTAAATGTTTTATTTATATTTTAAAGTACATTTCTTAGTTCATTTAAGCGCTATATTTTAAAATAAATCAATAAATGGGTTGGCTAACTGTAAATCTCATACACCCTCTATGAATAAAAGAACCACTTGACAGGTCATACCTTGTTTTCCAGTTTACAATACATAAAATCTACTACTGCTATTTCTTGTGTCACCTGCATATACATTCTCAGCTGGAGCTCTTCTTTAATTATTTTCTTAATACTTTTTAACTCTATGTCTCAGTTGGATGTTCCTGCCTTAGTCTAATATTCTATTGTAACATACACCAATTCAGTCTGACAGTTTGAAATAAGTACAGCCCTTGTTTAATTAACAAATAATAATTAACAGTGAGTGATACCTCATAAACTTTGTCAACATATTTATATACTTGTAATTTACCTACACCTCAAGTACATCTCATGGACTTTGCTAAAATATGCATGTACAAAAGTCAATCTGATTAAAACTCAGACTTAATAAACCGCTCCTCTTTCGGACATGTCGCTAAATTAAGATCTGGGACAATCCCTATAACAAATCCGTCAGATGAACTCCGAATCAAATAGTTTCCGGGTCAAATAGTCGCCCAATGAGACGCGTCGTATTATAGCGTGACGGCTAATCTCCCAATCTCCGTTCTTGTTGCGATGCAGTTATGAACTGATTTTATGAAACAAATAACCGTACCTATATATCCAGCAGTGCAAGAAATATCCCTTGATCTTTCACCTGGTCTGTCATTGAAGAGAGCATCGGGGAGCAAATAATCATCTTCGGTGATCGCTCAAGGACTGAGTCGACAGCAAAGAACGTCTTTGTCACCCGCCTGAAGCTTCAGCCTTCAGGCGGGAATTTTTGTGCGTCTCGTCCGTACACTCGGCAACATAAAAGATTTCCCGTAGCCGGTAAAAAGAACGGCTATACAGTGTCTTTTACGTAGCATACATTACAGAGAGCATCTGCAGTCGGTCCTGCTTTAATGCGGACACGCCAACACACCATAATTTTAGATGTAATCGAAAATAATCGGCAAAATGGTACATCTTCAGAAAATTTATGACCCAACCCAAAGATCACAAGATCATTATTGTTCAGCATCATCAGATAAACAAGAACAGTACGATCAGACAACATGCAGGCGAAAATACGGTATAATTGACGTAATTCGTTGTTTTCCGCGTTTCAATGGTTGATCTTCAATGCAGAATCTAGGTCATAAATTTTCAGAAGATGTACCGTCTTGCGGCATCTCCTCGCCTGTTGAGACTGGACTGTGATTGGTCGCAAGCCTGACATGCGCGACAGATTTAAGATAGGGACTGTCCCAGATCTTAATTTAGCGACATGTCCGAAAGAGGAGCGGTTTATTAAGTCTGAGTTTTAATCAGATTGGTACAAAAGTATACAAGTATGTACTTATACCTCATAATTTATCTACATCTCAAGTATTTCCTACACTCCACCGTAACAAGCTTGGCATGAACATAAGATACAGTTATCCACCTACACCCAAGATATATGGTGGACTTGGTGGAAAGGTTTGTCATGAAATTGAGCATAATATACCATCCACTTATTGTAAATAATTGCCAGCACAATCTTTTATTCATACTCGCTAATTACTCGTTTTGTATCCCAAAATAATGAAAATACTGTTATACGATCACTTTCTAAATGATAAAAAATATACATACTCGCTAAATAGACAAAATATTGCTGAACATGGCATTAAATTTAATTTTTTCTTTACATGTCTATGCTGGATCATCATTCTGGCATGAATGTTACTTTAAATTACCTACACCTCAAGTACACCTCATTGACTTTGTCAAAAAAACATGTACCTCACTTTTAAATTACCTACGTACACCTCAAGTACACCTCCTGAACTTCTAAACAACATGAAAAATGTTATGTAAACTCAATTTTTATTTTATTTTTATTATTATTTTGACACCAGGACACTAACACATCAAACTAAACCCTGCTGTAACATTCTTCTCTTCAAATTATCATAGCAATCAGTTAATGGGCACTGTTGTATAATTTACAGAGAAACTATTGTTAATCTCATGCAAACTTTGGCACCTGTGGATATGTTGTCAACCATCCAGATATATTTCCAAAATGGATATGTTAACTGTCACTTCCCAAATACATTGGTCCCTTGTATGCTTTTGCATTGGAATCCTCTGTGTGGCAATTGGGGCACTTGTGAGCCAATGTTGAAGCTCCTTTATAAGTGTGGTGCTACCATTTTCCGACATACACGGTCACCTTCCCCTACTTTCAAGTTTGGCTGCTCATATGTTAGTTGTAGGCTTTGTAGCGAAAAATGCTGCAGTAAATTTATTGTAGGAGGAGGATGGGGATCAATCTACTGAGCGGTGTTCACTAAAAAATGAGAATACAAATATGCCTGGTACCTATTTTCAATGGAGGTATGAATACATTTTTCAAAATTGGATATGCCTCAAGTACACCTCAGTTAGTACCTCACCTGAGGTGTACACCTCACTGAGGTGTACACCTCACTGGGGTGTACACCTCACTGAGGTGTACTAATTTGCATATTTCGATACTCCTCAACTACACCTCATCTACTCCTCAACTACACCTCATCTACTCCTCAAATACACCTCATAATATCTGAGGGTACACCTCACAGGTACACCTCAACTACACCTCAAGTACACCTCAAAGCAGTAAGGGTATCCACCTTCATGCAGGCCTTGTTTTTTGTCACAATTCACAGAAATCCAAATAGATTCTCGCAACCCAGCTCTACGAGAATCCACTGCTATCATTTCTATACAGATTGCTAAAATTTTACGAGAATCTGTTGGATTCAAGCAAATTATTTTGTGTGAGTGCTGACGGGAATCGGATTCCCGGATTCCAGTGGAAAAAGAAGCCCTGTTCATGTATTAAACTCAGTTACATGAGCAGTTTACTATTTTTTCAACTTTTTCAACAGTCCGACAAATTTCAACGCATGTTTCACCAAGTCCCATAAGCTTGAACCTGTAGTTTCATGTATTCATATCAAGTGTGTCAGCAGAGTGTGTGCATGGTGTGGGCAGCGATATGGATTTAATAGGGACTTCATGCACGGACATAGTTTCATTCCATGCCTTCGCACCTTTAATATAGTTCCATGTGCTAGCACAGAGACGTTTCTACTTGATAGTGTGGACATTTTGAGAGAGCACCATGTATGTGTTTGGTAATTCCACTCAATTGTCTTCCACAATCAGCAATGCCGAGGCAATTGCAATTCTCAGCAATTCGTAACGTTGTGTTAAATGCAGTTATTTTGAAGCCAAAATAGTTTGTTAATGTAAATTTCCTTATTCGCAAGGGCTGGTTTGGGGCAGTTCATGAGAAATGGCATCCATGAATGCAGGTTATTTCGAAGCCAAGACAGTTTTGGCAACCTATATTTCCTTATTCACAAGGGCTGGTTTGTTGCAGTCTATGATCTGAGAAATGGCATTCGTGAACAAGGTTTGTCCATGTGCAAAGAAATAGATGGAAAGCCAGGTAAATGGTAGGACATTTGTGGGAAGTTGGGCAGGCCTGTATTCAAGCTTCAATAAATTGACCCTTGGGTTGTAAAGAAACTACACTTTGTACCTAGCTAACAAAACAAGTCAGACTTCACTAATCAAGTGAAAAGTTCTCGGGTCTGAGGTTAGTTGTGAGAACTCTATTCCAAACAAGTATATCATATGCCAGATCCATAAATTTCCTTGTCTGTCTATTATCAAACAATTTCTACAGAACAAACGCACAAACCCACTCTTCATCTACTATATTGCATATCAATTTACCTGTTTCCTTAGAACATGAATGGCTAGTACCAACACAGCCAAGCTTCTGCAGAACTATACTTGCAGGACGTAGTCAGTCAGAAAATATTACAACACTAAGTTATATTTATATTGGTTGAGGGATGCCCTTGTGGTTTTCTTCTCCAACTCTACCGGGATTGTTTCATTCAATACATGTGTTTTGGTGAGTAGCCAAATGCAGTGTTAGCCATCTGTGCCCTCCCACCTCAGTCGAGTTGTCTGACATCCAGCCAGTATTGGCTACAGCCTAGTAATAGTTAATATAGAGAGGACATCAGGACCAATGTATAGTCTGACATGCTCTCAGTCATGCCTGGGCTAGTCTAAACTCAGCAACATGTGGCTAATCACTGGCTAACTACCCTTCATATATCAACATTGCACTCTTCATTTTCAAGCTCTAGTTGGAACACCATCCTGCTCCATTTTCCAAAGAGAGGTCAAACTGGGTCGTTGCCACAGTGACAGGATCCAAACAACAGGGCAGCTAGGAATAAACCTGCATAAAACCATGAAGCAATACCATTGCCATTCCACTCACCATCCTATGGTTTAATGTGTGGCAAAAACTGGGTATGGTTGAGCTGCCTGTATACATGTACCACCTGTACATGAACTCACAAACATACAGTAAGGTAAACAGATCATTCCCTTACAGCACATATCCATGCAGTGCCCTTGCCCTGGAAGTCACGATAATATTCCTTCCATTTTAGCTCTGTATGACAGTTTTCTTTGGTTGCCGGAACTATAAGACCAGTTTCAACATGCTTTCAGAGAGCACCATTTTGCTACCGCGCCCCCAGACCACAAAACCAATCCCCCTCCCCCTCGTCGCTCGGCTCATTCGCCGAATATGACTTTGCCTGCCCTTCATGGCGCTTACCAACCCCTAATTCTGGATTAGGCTCTGATATTAGAAATAACCTAACCAAAATATCAAAATAAGAAAATTCAACATCCATGGGGCAAATTTCAGGAAAGACACCCCACAAAAAGTTTCCCAATGCATGCTTGGTGCTTACACTATGTGGACAACAAATGGATAGGCAGACATACAGGAAACCAGATGAAGGCCGAGTTCACTATACTGCAATCAAACCACACATACAGGTGTGTGTTGATGATGATCCAATTTCTGCCAAGACAAAGCGAGACCTTGTGAAGTGATTTTTGACATTCATATTTGGACAAGATGGTCAAATCCTGAGTTTAAGTAATTAATGTCGCTTAAGGAAGATTGGGAAAGATCAAATGACCGTGCATAATGATATCAACATGCACATACGCCTTGCTTCGTGGAATACAGTCCAGAAGTCTCAATGGAAACTACCATTGAGCGCTTAAGATTCATTGCAAAATTCTTCTAGGATATCCTTGTTCCGAACTGAAGTTTACAATTTTTAATTGTTGCATGCAATCTATCTCGTTACAAGCATCCTATTTCCTGGTATATTTATTCATTCTGATTTCTAATTCATACAAATCCATCCAAAAAATTTAGCTTTTCTTGTCTATGCCCATGTAACTGGTGCAAATTGTGTGATTGCGTTAACTGTTAACCTATCTTCACCGCCATGATGTCATCCATTGTCTCTTCATTATTGGAAATATGCTGAACTTTTTTAATATCATTCTTTGCAACAAGACAGTTCAATGGCAATGTCTCTATTTTGCCAAGTGATATTGTTCGAGATCTCAACATAAAGTGTATAATATGGCTTGTCCCAGAAAACTGGAGTAGAAGGAGAGAAGGCATTTGGTCTACAGGTCATCCCCAGAACGACATTTCCCTAAACTAGACAAATAGTAAATAATTATGTGGATAGTGGGGGTCAGAAAAAAAGTGCCTTATGTCCCCACATTCATCCATTCTTGAATCTGGCCCGACAAGTCTGTGTGAATGGACACTTCAAGATCACATTGTATGTATGACCTCTATAATTTACTCCTGATTCCATCACTCATATATCCTACCTATTTTATATACATGTATAAGCGCTGCAGTAGGCACTTATGGACAACACTGAGGACTGAGAGACAGCAGCATGCTGAACACAAGGGAGATAACTGCAAATACTCCTGCTCATAAATCTTCTCATGAGAATAAAGGTACGTAAAAAGTAAAATGGTAAATATCCTTTATTAAAATAAGCACTATAAGAGAGAGTAACACCAACATGGTGTTGTAAAGCAAAGTACATTTAATCACATGCATATTTATATTCAATTGTTGTTAAAATAGCAGGATATATATAATCATAATAAGGGCTTTTCCAGAAAAAAGTACATGGGATGATGGTCATTTAACATTTGTGAGATAGAATAAACGGTATATGGGTGGTTGAGGTCAGACAATGCAGTCTCCCCATGCACCTTTTTTTCTGGAACAGCCCTAATTACAGAAAGGGGCTAATATGAAAATGTGGCACCATGTTCTAAAATGTGACAGAAAGTGACATCTCAATGTATTATTACACATATATGTGACAGGAAGTGACAATACCAGGTGGTGACATCACAATGTATTGTTGTCAATGTGGTGTAGTATATGTGGCAGGAAGGGACAATATCAGGAGGGCACACCCCCATGTTGTACATGCAACATGAAGTGGCAATACCAAGAGAGGACCGTGTTGTGTATGCATGTGACAGGAGATGACAACAGAAATAGAATACCAGAAGGGGGTGACATTACCAACTAATACAATAGAACTGGAAGTGAGGTTCAGAAGACACACGGCGAGGCCGAGAAGATGTGGACAGGAACATTTTGCTTTACTTTTTTCCAGATGGGGACAGGGACACACACACATCATTTATATCAAGCTTCCCGCAGCTAATTCTACGGACTCAACACCACGTTGTATGTGACAGGAGATGACAAAATCCAGAAATGTGACACCATGTTGTATTATGTGACAGGAGGTGACAAAATCGAAAGAATGTGACAACATGTTGAATATGTGACACCATCACGGAGAATGAGGTGACAATACAAGAAGAATGGGACATCAACATGTTGTATATTTGAGAACGGGAGGGACTGCACGACTGAGAACTCCCTATTCTCTGCTGCCAATTCCAAGTCATCTAGTATTACCCTTTGTTCAGTTTAAAGACAAGCCCTCTGGGATATATTTGCTGGGGTAGAGGGTAATCACATGATCTATTAAAAAGTCACATGACCTTGTGATATTCCAATGTGAAACCCATGTCATTTGAGTGACATCTCTCACCGGAGATCCCCAAGAAGTTGTGAAAACTGCAAAGTAACATGTTTTGGATTTGTATTCTACAGGCTTATTATGAGGGAATTAGGTACTTACATTTGATAAGCTTGACAACTTCTATGTGATTAGAGTTTATAACCAGAGTTCCATTGACCTGAAATATAAAGGTAAACTGTAAACAAATTTAAGAACATTTGTGAAATTAAACTACTTTGTCTGTTTTCATGGTTATGTTTAATTTTCAAATTGTTACCAAAAATGGCCTAGACTCTCGGTCTTCCAACATCCTTCAGGCTGGGGCATACCCTCTAATATCTAAAGTAAATCCCTGGACCTCAATGACAATCCTTATCAGTACATCCTCTAAATGTTGTGGATTTGCTTGGCTGACCTACCTTGACAATGCGGTCTCCCTGCTGTACACCTGCCCTGGCTGCTGCACCATCTGAGGAAACAGATCACAATATAACACTGACATTTATATTATAACAATTTACATTATACCTTCACTCATAATACATTAATGGTCAGTTAAGGTGACAGCCGCACCACATTCCCATCATCCGTACCTACATTTCATAGTTCAGCTCGCACGCTGTACACTGTTCAGTTGTAGAAACAATGTCAGACTGAATTAAACCAGGTATATTTTCATTGAATACATACCACATTACACTCTTAATATTTCGATCACCCTATTAACATAGGGTGATTGAACTTCAATCCGGCTTCAGGTCCCGACACTCCTGCCAAACTGCTCTGACTAAAATCATCGATGATTGGCTTACAAAGATTGACAGTGTTCAGATCACAGGGGTATTGTACATTGATTTACGAAAAGCTTTTGACCTTGTCAGTCATGATCTGCTTTTGCAAAAACTAGCATGTTACCAACTAAATGAAAATTGCCTTATTTGGTTCAAAAGTTACCTATCCAATAGAAAGCAGAAAGTTTGCTTAGGGAATATTCATTCTGATTTTAAAGAAATAGGGTGTGGTGTTCCTCAAGGGTCGATACTTGGACCTCTGCTTTTCTTAATTTTTATAAACGACCTCCCTCTTCATGTTAAAAAATGTATCATAGATTTGTTTGCAGATGACACAACTGTGTCCACATCTGCTAAAAACTTAGACATTGTTGAAAATGTGTTAAATGAAGAGAGTGATGTTATCCACCAGTGGTGCGAAGATAATGAAATGGCCATTAACCTTGTTAAAACAAAGTGTATGAAGGTAGGGTCTTGTCAAAATTTAGCTAAACGTGGTAGGCCATTAAATGTAGATATAAATGGAACATCTATTGAAAATGTATCTGAGGCTAAGTTACTGGGAGTTATTATAGACGAAAAGCTCTCCTGGCATTCACACATCCGAAGTCAATGCAAAAAAATATCATCCAAGCTTGCTCTGTTAAAAAGAATTAAGAAGTATTTGCCATTGGCTGCACGAGTTCTGTATTATAATGCTTATGTTTTACCACTAATTGATTATTGTTGTTCCATATGGGGCTCTGCTTCCAGAGAGTCACTCGACTGTATCCTACGTCTCCAGAAATATGCAGCAAGAATAATACTAGATGCAAACTATAGTACCCCAAGCCATGAACTTTTCAGGTCATTGAAATGGATGACCATTTATGAAAGGATAAAGTTCCATAAATCAATCTTGATGTTTAAATGTTTGAATGACTTAGCACCTGAATATTTGTCTCAAAATTTCATTTCAACTGCCTCTGTACTTCAAAAACAATTACGTTCTACATCATCAAAAAATCTGATTATACCCAAACCCAGGACCGAATCTTTCAAGCGCTCACTTCAATATTCTGGCGTGACTCTCTGGAACCAGTTGCCCCTAAATATTAAACTGTCAAATAATTTAAATATTTTGAAGAGACGAATGGAAACTTGGATTTTTTCAATGTATGATTCCGGCATTGCTCATAGAGTGTGTCTCTAATAGTTGTTCACATGACAGAACTGTTCGATCTTATTATTTTGTTTATATTGTAAGTCTGTGTGCATGTTGTGTGTGAGTGTGGACTTCGTCGAGGGTTTCAAGGAAGATTGGTACTTGTACCAAATGATTTCACCTCGTTAAATAAAGTATTATTATTATTATATTATTATTATTATTATAACATCCACTCACCCCAAATTTTGCTTCATATTTTGGTCAGTTACTAATAAAATTAATCGATTGAAACTAGGTAAGGTCCTGTTATTGTATCAGTTTCGTTAACTTTCCAGTCTATTAAATAAATTTGGTCGCCCTGATAAATGGCGAGAAAATGTACTCAAAGTGATCGAATCATCAGAGCTTTAACCGTAGTATTACACATGTGATCACAGCTGGGTCTGGCAGTCCAATCACAGCTCAGAAATGATCAATCAGTTAAGACTTGTTAGAAAAACTCTCAGGAAACCCTAATATACTAGATTAACAGGAATTACATACTGCTGAAAAACTAAATATATACACACACAAATAAAGGTGATAATTGTCCTACTGTGAATCTGACAGACAATATATCTTCATCATGATCAATTATGATTTGTGGGAGGTCAAGATGGGATTCATAAGCGGTACATTGTATGATTAAGAATGATTAAAAAACAAAGTGCGACTGAATCAGGAGAAATCACCAAAGATGTTAGGTTTACATAATCAGAAAAAACATACATCCATACCAGTTATATCCAAAACTTTACACAGATATATATATGTAATATGCAGTTAACTTTGAATACATGTCTCACTGCTGCTGTCAGCCACTCATCTATCTGCACTGATCTTCTACCAAATGGTCCCCACACCCCATATTTTTTTATGCTAAATTGTTGTAAGAGGTTATATTTGGCATATAATAGCAGTATGCTGGTTTTGAGAATGGTCGAAGTTATTAAAAAAACGAAATTGAAACCCTGCATCTGTTTGGAAATGGTGAAGGCCGTGACCTGCTGACCCCTGATGTCGTCTGATTACGATCGTTCATATCCAGCAATCGTAGCGAAAGTTCGAGGTGACATTTCCATTTTAACGCCAACTACGTCACAAAGCTGAATCGTAGAGCCTTTGTTGACATCATCATGATGTCGTCATACCCAATTGTTGTGCAACGTGCATCACTGAAGGACGCCCGACACAACCGTCTAGTCAATAATATATGACGTGATTGTAATTAGACTCTGACATCATGGGTCAGAGTTTACAGCTTCACTACGTTTTTCAGCACATCAGTTTTATAGCGTTAAACAGTCCAATTTCCAACAATGTCATTTTTCTTCTTTATTCAGCTTCTCTGTATGTTTTCATGCAGAGTGTGCAGGGGGTACTCGGATAGAACCTTTAAGAATTCTCCATCACAAACCAGTTATACTCTGCTCAATATGGGTCATTAATCCAGCTCTTCAATCACGGAAATACTTGTGAGCTGTCAATACAGGACATTTTATTCCACATATTTTATATCCTTGTGGTTCGTATATTGCATCCATGGAAATACCTGGCTGTGGGGTGACTGGGTGGAAGACATTAAATCTCAGCTTGTGGAGGGATCCTCTCAGACAGCCTGATATATGATGGTGTCTGGTGGTCCAACAGAAACAATTGTTCAGGTACAGGTCAGAAAGTCATTAATCTTCCCCTCCAAGACAAGGAGCTGATTAACATGCCAGTCAAAGCCATCCCTAACCAGACAACTGTCACTGTCATGTCATATGTACATGCAGGCCACAATTACAGTTAACACTGGATTAGACCTCTAGATTTGCTAGACATGCCACACTGGCTGTACGAAATGGGCATTTACGTACATGTATTTGTCCTACGTTTCGTTCTTCCAAAATGTCGGACAACCGGAGCCCTAGCATGTGGCTCCAAACAAGCCTAGTATATAGATTCGGAAGTAGAAGTCATGGTCACAGTTTCCTAAAATGTAAACATCGATACAAATATCTTTAGACAAACTTAAACTGACTTCATATTGTTCAGAGGTACTACAATATTGCCCATGTGGATTCGAAAGAACAGGGTATCAGTGGCATAGCCAGGAGGTGCGGGGTGTAAGATCACATACCCCTTTTCCCCTGGCATGGAAAGCAATCCCAAGAGAGATCTATACCAAGTTTGGAAAGATTCCAGGTTTTCAAAAGTTATTGTCTGAAAACGAAATTAGACGGTTTGACAGTAATCCCAAGATAGGTGTTGAGGCAAGTTACTCACATACAGAATTTGAAAAAAATCTGTTCAGTTTTTCAGAAGTTATTGTCGAGAAACTTTTAACTTGGCCCCGAGGTCGTACCGGTACCCCCTATTGGCAGATTGACATGAAAAACAATGCCAAACGAGATCTTGAGGCAAGGTACCACTTACTGTACCAAATTTGAAAAGAATCAGTTTAGTTTTTCAGAGGTTCAGTAATGAAGTATGATAGACATACAGACTGAGCCCACTGCTAGTCCCCCTCGAGCCTTTGGACATTAGGGAAAAGGTAGAGATGAATATGTACAGAGAAGCATATATGCCCCGCCTTGCACATCCATCATGTGTGCGGTATGAGCTGAACCATACATGTATGTGCAGTTGAGCTCCAAATAATCTGACATCTTTGCAGTATAACATGGTCAACATAATTTTCAAAATTAATTATGTGAACTGTCAAGATCGAAAAAGCATACAATATGATTTTTTTAATTGTGTGACCTTGTCCTTTGAAGTTGACCGTTGACCTCTAAATAATTTGACCTCTAAATAATTTGACCTCTTTGCAGTCACCCAATCAACATCACTATCTAGAGCATACCTCAAAAGTATTTTGTGTCGACTGTGACCTTTGACCTATTTACCTCAAATATATAGGATTCTTCAAGTCAATACAGACAACACACCTGTGAACTTTCAAAAACATTGGTGGGGCATAACTCCTATATCGTCCAGACAATACGTTTTAATTACAGATGGACGGAAGGACAACGCAAAAAAAGTTGTTCAACAACTCAAGTCCATGGGCACCTAAACCATGTTGCGGTTTGTTTCCTACGGTGTTTGAAACTATTCAAACATGAAATGGACAAATTTTCAATGCCAACAAAAGCTCTAATGTCAGTGAAGTCTAGAGGTGGTCATTTTTTATCTTCGAAGAATTTCTTGCATGATTGGCTTTTCAACAAAATCACACCACATTTTCAACACAGGGGCTCATTACCATTTGTTACTTGGTTAATTATGTTGATGGGGGGGGGGGGGTAGAGGGAGTATATGTAAAACAGTGTCGGCTTAAGTCTGAAATTGGGTGTCATCTGTTTTTGGCTTTTTCATATTGATTTTAGCATGGATTTTTTTAATATATCTAAAGTATCACACCTTGAACCAAAACAAATCTACTGTTTTCAAGATCAAGATATCAGCTGTGATATATCAAAATACTGTTTTGGTTGAGGGTGGTATATATTAGATATATTGAAAATATTATATAAAAAAAAAAGCCAAAAACAGACAAAAGCCCCATTTCAAAGGTCCCTTGATGCTGTTTTATGTCAGTTTCAACAGTAGGAGTTCACAGTACAAAACTTTTGTCTGTAGGAAAGATTTTTGTGCAGAATCGAAGAAATTAATTTTTCGCTTCACTAATGTGACATCTGAGGGAGTTTTTCCTATGTAAGTGCCACTTCTCCTCCATATAGCAAGTTGCTAGAAACCATCCGTTCAAATTAGACACAGTTTCCAGGATATCCAATGAAAACTTAAGATGTCAGATTTGCTTGATGCTGTGAAGTGATTATGCATTACTTACTGTCTTTGACGGACTGGACGAACACAGGATTGTCTCCACTGACGGTCAGCCCATAGCCTCTCTCATCCCTCTGTATGATGACACAGCGCTGGACAGTCCGACCAGCTTCAAAAACAACACATATATTAGTAACATGCATGTACAATCAACACAGACACTTAACCAGCTCATCTGATCAATGTAGCTTACATATACTGGGACATTATCACGATGCATAAGCTTGTGTTATCAAACTCTAACTCACGTCACACATCAAGGACTCCGCAGAATTTTGCAGAAAAATCCAGAGCATCAGCACCCCATGTCAACTGGTCAGCTATGATGTCGTTGACTTATTCACGAATGTACCAACCACTGATGCTATACAAGTTATCAAACAGAAGTTGGAGGCACACCCGATCAACAACACTACCCTTACGACCAACAGCATAATCCGGCTTTTACAGTGCTGCCTATCATCCACATACTTCTCGTGGGGAGACACATTCTATGAACAGATCCACGGACTTCCCATGGGTTCCCCGCTGTCACCCATAGTATCTGAAATCTACCTGACTGACCTTGAAAACCGGGCCCTCCAAACCTCCCCTGTCCAGCCTCTAGTCTGGCTACGAAAAGTGGATGACACTTTCGTCCCCATCCAACAAACAGATGACCCTGCCACACTACTCAACCATCTCAACACCCAGCATCAACGTCTAAAATTCACCATGGAAACTGAAACCAACAACGCTCTCCCTTTCCTGGACGTCCTTGTCAGCAGATCACCAACCGGCCTACAAACTAGTGTGTACCGAAAGCCCACCCATTCCGACCAATATATCCACTACAGATCCAGCCATCCAGCCCAAACAAAGACAGCCATCATCTCAACACTAACCAAACGAGCACAATCCATCTGTTCAACTGACCTTGACAACGAAATCTCCCACATCAAGACCGTTTTCAGCAATTACAACGATTATCCCAAACACCTAGTGGAAAAAACTGTAAAACAAGCACTACAACCAAACCAGAGACAACGTACTATCAGAGAAGAGGGCCCAAATATCCGAATAACTCTACCCTATATAGGCAAGACAAGTCACCAGGTCGCCAGACTACTCCAGACACGAGCCAGCATCCAGACAACCTTTGCAACCAACAGAAAACTGAAGAATCACATCAATGCGACCGGTAAAAAAGCCCCAACCACCCAACCCCAGCCAAAAGGTGTAATCTACAAGTTGGAGTGCAGTTGCAAAAAACATTACATCGGCAAAACATCAAGACCCCTCAATAAACGAATGAAAGAACACAAATCATCTGTGACCAAACAAGACCGGAAATCAGCAGTTTCGGACCACATCAAAGAAAACCCCACCCACTCAATCAACTGGAACAACACCAAACCCCTTGCCACAAACCACATGCACTGGAAAAACAGAAAACTACTGGAGGCCATCCACATCAAAAGAACAAAACCACAACTGAACAGAGACCAGGGCCTATTCATCCCCAGTGCCTATGACCTACTAATCCAGGAACCCCACCGTGCCTAGAAGCCCACCTTGTTAATTAATCTACCTTGTTAATTAATCTAGCCATATCCACAGTCTAATCCTGTCCTATTATAAATTTCTCACCTAGTATAATACTATTGTTATCATCCTATTGACATTTACTCAAGGAACTGTATATATACTGATTATTTACTTATTGATGTCATTGACTTGAGAACGATACTAGTACCTGTATCGAAACGTCGTCCTGAATAAACTAGAAGTTGTTATCCATAAGCAATTTGTTTATTTATCTACTTCCCAACTTCTAAATGCCACTTAAGGAAACTCTAACTTGTAAAAATAAAGCATAGATATATATTGGAGAGTACAGTTGAGAAAAACTCAACCTGTTGTTACGTGTTTTACATTGTAAATGAAACTTCACGCTTAAAATTAAACCTAAAACAGGATATCAAGTTTTTTACTTTTCTGAATCATAACTGAGTGAGTTGTTCCGTCAAACGTCATTTCTTCATCTTTCTAATAAAGTGACGTAATGCGCATGATCTTGAACTTTTTTTACATGTAGGCCTATCATTGACAGTACCTTTAGCGAACAATAACCATTACGGATATTATTAAGGATAAGATATTCATCAGAGAGGCATAAAAGCCCAATCCCCTGCTACAGTGAAACCTGTGTAAACCAACCATGCTAGGGACCAGATTATAGTGTCGGTTTTGACAGGGTTCTGGTATATCAAGGTTCAGGATACCTTAACTTTAAGTATTGGGACCATGGATAATGCCAGTATTCAGAGGTTGGTCAGTTTACTAAAATGTCAGTACTCACAGGTTTCACTGCACATGTATGTTAATCCAAGTGTTACAGTTTTGTTTTTTTTGCATTAGTCGCATATTCAGTGTGACCTGAAATTACAATCCTTCCAGAGCTTTAGATTACGCTAATTTGGGCACACCCTCTAGTCGGTGTGGCAAAAATCTTTAGGCAGGAAAATGCACCCAAATTGGTGAATTCTGGCAAAATAAGTAGGCTTTGAGTTAAATAAGAGGCTTAATTGATGAGGAATCTCGATGAACATAACTAAACATTGATTCTCAATGCAAGAAAAATATAACTTTTTTTTGGGCTACTTTGGGCAGATCCTAATTTGGGTGTAATCTAAAGTCCTGGCGTCCCAAACTGTACGGATGAGGTAGAATTTTAGTAACTCATTCATGTACGTGTATAAGGGTTGGAATGGATCCAGTTGAACGTCCAATTATGAGCATTCAATATGTGTCATGTATTAGAGACTGTCAAGATGTCAAAGATCTAACAGTAGAATTGACCGTCTTGTCTATCAGGACTGTATATAACCACTGAGACCAATAAATGACCTGGCACTGACCGTCTCCATATAATTAGGGAGAACATTCTTGGAGCTTTGCTACATGTATGTAGTTTCGGAGGTTTTTCTGGCCCAAAATCCTTCATAAACTCAAGTGTAAAATATTGCAAAACAGAATTTTCACTGAAACTGCGAAAATGATGATAATGTCTGGTTTATAATGATATTGTCATTGCGAATTGACAATATTAATAATTCTCTGTGGACAAATGGCAAGAGATCCAGTCAATGAGCATGCCTTTACTCTACACTGAATTGAGCAAAGCTAGAAATGATTGGTAATCTGTCATTCAAGTTGCCAGAAGGTTACCACCTCCAGATAACCTGGCCGTCTTTAGGTCTCCTTCACCATGACAGATCTGACTTCAACAGCATGCAAATAACCGATGATCAATTTATTATTATGCGATATCATAATCCTAGTAATATTTCCAGCCATAGAAGAGAACGAAAAAGAGTGATATTTCTTATCATAAAGCTGATAGCTTTCATTTGGACAAAGTACTGTTAGTTTAACGTGCATGAGAACATCCCATACTATCCTCAAATAAAATCCCTAAACCATACTATTGTATTGTTGCAAGTAAATGCTACTATGAGTAGATGTCACCAAGTTTAACAGTGCTGACATTACCTGGTGATTCAGGCGGTTCTACTGGCCCGTCTTCTCCGCGAGGTGACAGTGTTTCTTCCTTGGAACTGAGGCTACCAAGTCTGGAACGAGACCAACAAAATATGATTAATGCTACTGATATATAGATAATATAAGTGCATGTACAGTAACATTATATAACACATAATTCTCATAATACCAATACTTTCAGCATATCAACAGTACATGTATATACATGTAGGAAGTTGTCACTGAATAAGAATCTTTAATTGGGAAGTAAACTCAAGAGTGCCAGTACTTACTACATATCAATACCCTATGAGGGGCATCAATTTGAGGTACATGTACATTAATGACCATAGATTGGTAGATGGAAGTCTGTTTGAGGTACATGTACATTAATGACCATAGATTGGTAGATGGAAGTCTGTTTGAGGTACATGTACATTAATGACCATAGATTGGTAGATGGAAGTCTGTTTGAGGTACATGTACATTAATGACCAGATTGGTAGATGGAAGTCTGTTTGAGGTAGATGTACATTAATGACCATAGATTGGTAGATGGAAGTCTGTTTGAGGTACATGTACATTAATGACCATAGATTGGTAGATGGAAGTCTGTTTCCTACTTCCATTCACATGATTAACATGCGTTGATATCATATCATGCACAATGGGACTTGTGTCTTCCATTCCAGGTAATACAATTCAGCATGAACAGAACTTAAGCAATGTATGTAACCAAGATTGATGTGACATCGCCAAGAAGATATTGTACGATGTATGAAAGGTACTTGCCAGGTAGACCCAGTATATCCATTTAAAGGTGAAATGCAAAGGTATTTAGATTCTCCTTTTCACATTTTATATAGGTTGAATAATGATAGAAATACCAGTCTATCTATTTCACTTGGTTTAATTTGAATTATCTTGTCTGCTAGAATCTTTTTAAAGGTTGGTACCCCTAGCACAGCTGAATTCAGATTTACAAAACGTCATCGCTTATCTTTCCTTGATTGTGACGTCACGTCAGACCAGCCGCCCGGAGACTGAACGTTACAAGTACTGACGATCGGCCAGATGGTCTGATGTGACGTCACAAGCGAACGTCAAACAAGGGCAGATAAGCAATGCGGATTTCATTTCTGGAATCATTCGGGCTTGAGATGCCAACTTTGGAGCACTTTTCACAAGCTACCAGGAGACAAACTACTTCAAATAAAACCAAACAGAGTATTTGGGCTGATATTTCCATCATTAACTAGCGCGCGAAGAATATAAATAGGGAAATATGAAAACCTTTGCATTTCACCTTTAAATAAATAGTTTCAGTGATACCCATTGAGGAACAGCTCAATCATTCTATCTCCTCATTGTTTATTCTGTTTTAAGTTAACATGCGAGTAGTGAAAGTTTAAAATACAGTGAATCCTCCAGTAATTTGATAATAAAAATTTACCCCTCTCCCCCCCCCCCCAGCTTGTAATGATACGGAGCATTTCAATAGCATAGCAGTTAGCTTTCATACTATATCACAATGTCGCAAACGTAACAAAAAAAAGTCAAATTTTTAACATTCAAGATTTTCATTTGTGCCAATTGTGGTTTCAATAAATCTATACACATATGTGAAGATCTGTTGTTAATATATATTGAAACTGAAGTTTCTTCAGAACACTTCAGAATCTCAAAAAAACATGTTACAGTTGGTGACTACACTTTTGAGTATACTGTGTGTGTCACCCATGCAACGCAAGCAATTTCCTCATTTTTATCTGGCATAGCAATAAAGAAATAATAAATATTAAGTCTGTCACCACAAAAATCAGGAGCAATAAATCTTTTCAAACAAATGTCTGTATGCCACACACCTACATGTAATTGCCCTAAGACATCACGAAAGTCTCATGTGAGAGAATGAGCTGGCAAGATTAAGGGTGGTACATGTGCACGTACACTGCAGTACATACTGCATAGATCAGGAGTTGTGGTTTAAAATGTGTGGGGTGCATGGGCATGGCCGACCACTTTTTCGCAGGGGGAAAAATGAAAGAAAAAAAAAACCTGAAAGAAAGAAACACAAAACGAATTCCTTATTATTCATTGTTATGTCCAATATGTCATACATGTGCTGTTTCTGACTGCATGCTAATTTTCCCAGTCCCTTTGCCTACAGTATCAGGCCTTAATGAGATGTGGTTAAAACAAGAGCACAATAACGCCCTGTAAACAATTTTTTACATTGTTCTGATGTATATCCTATTGGGAACAAAACACTTTTCAGATATGCTGCGAGGGGGGGGGGGGGGCCCTCTAGTTCAAAGTGGGTTTTTCATGGATGTACATTTATCCCGCTTTAGACAAAATCGTCCAATGAAAACGAGCGATCACGGTCACATGATCGCCCAATATTTTTCCATACACCACCGTCGATTGTAATTCGGGGTGAGTAACTAGGTTATCTCCCTTTACAGTAGCTCCTGTCTCAAAGCACTCACATCGATTACTCCTCAGGCTTCATTTTGACAACAAGTATTTGTAATAAAGGTGAGCTTCAGCAGATGAACTTCTAAATTAGATACATGTAGCATTCATTTTGTGAAAAGCTTGTATTTCATCATAATCAGTGATGATGAACGCTAATGAATATTGCAAATGTAGGACTTCACATAGTGTTTTTCTGTTTTTGTTTTGTGAGCAACAATAACATAGGGCCAAAGTTGTGCCCAGGAAGTCCTTTCTCACAGAATAGATGGATATGAATTTGAAAGGATGTTCAGCGGGATAAATTCGTTACATGATTTGTCAGTGACCTGACGCCTTGCCCAATATAAATTTACTGACCCCAAATATTTCTGTATTGGGTCACTGACAAACCGTGTAACTAATAATATCTCAAGCCACCATGTTCATTTGATCAACTCAGTCTGTCCATTGATAAGTATCTCGCATCACAATTAGCACAATGTTAAACACACAGCACATACATTTTGTACAGTAAATGGATGTTTTATTGGATGTTGTGCTACATACAAATTGGGGTACTAACAGCTAAATGAGTGTACATTATAAATTGGAGGCCTGTACAATTATACTAGTTGCAGTGGCGATCTATCTATCTACTGTCAAGAGAGTAGGCCACGCTGGCTGGTGATGACTAAGAGTGACATCATCTCACACAGAGTAGGTCCACCAGGCTGATCATATAAACAGAACAGTCACAACAGTAGCTTCATGGATCTGGGTCAATCATTGTCAGTTCCCATAGTTAACATGGATTATCACTTTCAGCCCTAACTGGTAATGATAAACTGACTCGCTCAGTGTTGTTATAGATTGTTCATTTACTAAATCCACAGCCACATTATCTGTGTACATACTTTTCACTAAATGATATGTATACACTCTTCAGATCAATACCTTGCAAAATGATTTCTTTTTACTTCACCAATATGTGAGAGTGCGTTGCTAGGTTTTTTAACAAAAGCCATGCTTCAGGAGCAACGATGTTAATTTTGGACTATATGTCAGCCATTTAGCTGGCCAAGTCCTATTGAATGCATCTTTGCATACCCATGTCGAACACATGCGCTCGCCTTGGCAGATTATCACACATTTTCTCATCAGAATATTTTGTGGTCCATATTTGGAGAAGTGCCCCTGTATGACCTCTTCAATACTTAAATTGGATTGGCTATTCAAAGGATTGGGGGAGGGGGGTTGGGGGGGGGGTGAACATTTTCTTTTCAAAAAGATGTGTATGGAATACACATTCTCTATATCCTCCTGACTTTTGTTGTTTAGATCCCTAATTTTTCACCAAATTGACTGATTCCTCTCAAATTTCACCTGGATAACTAGGAGGTCATAAAGAGGTGGCTTACCAAAATTGAGGTCAAAGGTCAAGGTCACTATGATCTAAAACCTGAAATAATCGAAAATTGCAAATATTTTTTTGCGAATGGAAACATCTGGATAAGATGACCCTAAAACAAGATTGAGGTGAAAGGTCAAGATCGCTAAGACCCAAAAATCAGAGAATCGTCAAGATTCTAATTATTTGTTGGGATGGATATATCAGTGACAGAAAAAATACCACGTACTGAAATTGTCAAAGTTCAAAGGTCACTATCATGGTGCCCCAGCCCCCCAACCCAAACCGGAAATTATTGTTTGTCCTATTATTTCAATCCAAGCATACAGTTTGTGATCAAACTTCAGGAAAACCTGGTTCAGCTACAGAGGTCAAAGATGAAGGCCACTGGGAATAACACAATCAGAAAAGTAATGAAAATCACATTTTCCTGAGTGGTGCATTAGTGAAAAGCGATTGAAGTCAAAAGGTCAAAGGTCAAAGTAACAACCAGCAACTCACTGAAAACCGAAAGACCTGTATATTTCAGTTTATGATTCTGTCCATTAATTATTATTTTGTGCTAATTGGCTCTTGTTATTCCCTAAATCACAGATTTTACAGATCTCTGCACTCACTCACTCCTTGATGGATTCCATGGGCCATTTAAACAGTTCAGCCAAAATAAAAGACAACAGAATGGAGCCCATCATGGTGACTCGGACACATATACATATACTGCATCCCTTCATAACATTATATACTGCAGGAGAACCCATGCTGGATCTAATCAGACACTCAGTTAATCTGCCTACAACACCACTGGGACTAATACAAGCAGATTGAACACTGATCAGGACACGGTGATGAGCTGAATATGTCGATGAAGCTCTCTGAGATTGTACATGACTGAAGAGGGAACACTTCATCAGGACACGAAATATGTTAACGAAGCTCTCTAAATATGTACACTTCATCATAACACAGTTCATTATAATGCGGGTTTTGTTTACGCTGCTGTTATAAAGACTCACTATAGTATGACTCAACTATAGTGCAGTCAATATTTCGTCCCCCAACATCAGCCTTATAATGAGGGACAAGTGTACATGATAGAAGAGTGAAGAGTAATCAGGACACAAAGCTGATTATGATAATGAAACTCTCTGATCACAGGTGAACCGGCTTACCTGCGGCGGCGAGAACGGACATTTCGATTAATGTCCACATTGTCATTGAGTTGCCAATTTGCGTTGTCATCTTTAGTGGTGGTGGTGAACTCCACAGAACGCCACTTCTTTAACCGATGCATCATTTTACAATATACAAATGGCTACCTGCACCGATGACGTCAATCTCGTTTTCCCCACGTACTTCCTCCAAATTTATACTGATACACGACACAACAAAACAGACTTCTTCACAATGAATGTGGCTTCTGTAACAGTACACTTCTCATCCGTCTGTCCATCTGTCTGTCTGTCAGTCATCCAAAGACTAGCTTGTTCTAGGATAGCCTGTGACTGGTATCCTCAAACCACAAAGCAGAGGCAGGGTAATGCCTTCAAGCTACCATCAGAATATTTTCTTCTCCATGCCATATGTCAGTGAATAAAAGACAGAAATGTGTGGTGTATTAAATATGAACTGAGGTAAGTTCAGTACACAACTACATGCTCAGACTATCAGTCAGGCAGGCAGCAGAAGAATAAGTCCACACCACCAGACTGTCAGGGTTAGAGCTACCTACATGTACGACTTGACAGCTGTTGTTTTCAACATCACCCGCTCTGTTTACCTACAAAATTCCATAGCAATTTGTAATTGTACCTATGAAATATCTTCCTTTGTATAGCGACCAACTCCGAACCGCAACTACCTGGAAACGGAAATCTGTGTCAAATTCTCCTCTCCCGTTTTACATTTCAGGCATGTCATTCTCTGTCTCGGCTATTGATTTGTCTAGTTTAATCAATAGCACTTCAAACCAGGTACAAATTCAATTTCAAAGTCTGCCAACACGCTGTCTGTTTCAGCTATCATGTTTCATCGCGACAGCTACTTGTACTGTTGTCCTCCAAATGAAGCAGGAAATGATCAGACACCTGGCTCAGTGTCGCTTGGAGCTGCTATTGAAAGAACCGTACATGACAAGAAATAATGTAGCCATGGTAGATTCACATTTAAAGACTAATTGTTCATCACCTCTACACATGTAGTCTATACAAAAAGAAACTTGTATTGTGACACAGTGTGAGTTAGTCCCCTAACATCAAACCAAAGCTAAACAGTACATACATGTACTTATTATAATAGTAGGCCTACATAGACTTGAACACAGACACCCAGGTCAGTCTCCTGACCACAACTATTCTATATATACCAAACTGGAACAGAGTTATGTACATGTACAACCCCTGACACATACTCCAAAACAGTAACTTGAAAATATCCAGGCAACATATACAATCCACTGGCTCTATCAAAATATATGGGCCATTTATCAGACCGCATTTACATCACCATCCAAACCAGTCAGCATACACCAGATGTTTACAAGTGTACCTGGCTGAATTCAAAAGTATCAAATAATACACCCTTAGCTTTCTATTGTCCAGTCAAGTGCATCTGCCCGCGGGGCAACCTACTTGGAAAACCATAAAAATTGAGCTTTTATGAAATATTTAAGTGAGAATGAATGTGAAATTGTCCACCTCGAATTCCTTTTCCACTCCGGTGAGTATGACCTCAAAGTAGGACAAGCCATAATCCTCAGGTCATACCACAATACAAAGGTCACAGATCCATGAATATTCATTAAACTACGAGTAGTCTCAAAGTGGTAAACACCCAGTGATGAAGAATACATCACTGCGTGATGAGGCTCCATACCGGTGATACCAATATGCGGATCATCACACAATACAGACTCTTACCTGCAATTGCTCAACCTGTGATGATTCATCATGTGCCCATATAAGTGGAAGATAGACAGCCTTGTCAGACATGAACAAAATCTCACTTTTCACCAAAATTAAAATACATGTACCTAAGTATTAAAATATCTGTTGTATTAAAACATTTATCAGTAAATCCTCTATTAACTCTCTGGTGAACAACCAGTCAGTCAATTTTCAACATGCCAGAGACTCCCCACCCCCACCCAAATATGGACTCCAACTGCCATATACTATAAAAGCAATCTTAAATTAATATCCTATCAATCCTCCCCAATCGTATATATGTTGCTATGTAGGATCTTACTGATTTCATTGAATTTATTGTTCAGAGCACCCAGGTCATGAATATTTAATAGTCTTATGACATCACAGCCACACTTTAACTACTTTACTTGCAGTCGGGGCAGGAGGATAGGGTCATCGCCTTCACTTTAACCCAAGGTTTATGCCGAGAACCACTTCATATTTCTACCCCGCATCATGGCGCCGAACTGGGGCCATCCTTAAAAATAAGTTTGTTGCGCGTAACCCGACCGACTGTCCAAAAATCCGCCGACTGGAAACTTTTTTCGCCGATTTTCCGATCGGTCATCTTTTAATTTTATTTTGCAATGTCAGAATTATCTCCCCTATCTCCTCTCTCGGGTAAACGTATGTAAAACGTTCGCCCAGCAAAAGCAAGCAGGATTTCACTCTCCAGTAGTCAGCGATGTGAGCTTATGTCACACGTTTTGAAGGCATATCCTCCATGGCCCAGTCCGTAGGGGAATGTAGTTTTCGTCGACCACGTGTATATGGCGGGAAGTTCCCCCTTCTGTTTTGTGTTTGGGTTTGATGGAGAGTCGAGAGGACAATAAACACATCGAGAGGCAACAGCAACACAGGATGGGAAAAATATTTCAAAACGGTTGGTTATTAAAACCTGCCATAAAGAGCTCTGTCGTGAATCGACGTGGAACGTAGACATGTTTAGGACTGTCACCACCTCGTGGGTCCATACACCGACAGATTCTGAGACTGACGATGTTACAACAACAACGATGTTTGGATTTCTACTTTTATCCGAGAAGACTTCAGTGTGCCTAAATGCAGAAAATCTATACTGCTTTGTTGTTTAACCGAAACTTTATAACCCTCTATGTCGATGAAGCTATGGATAGTGTCGGTGGCTTCAGCGGTCTTGACAAATTAGACCCGTCAGCTTAATTTTGACGTTCCGATGTCAGCATCAAATACGCTTGTCAGAATTCCACCTCAGACTAAATTCCACGAAAAGACACAGGTTAGAAACTTAGTATTTGCCTCATTGTTGTCAG